>JARJDQ010014180.1:0-15573 GCA_030264215.1 Geostiba sp. GC000077 | reverse complement strand
TATGGAAATACTGAGAATTAGTATTTCCATACAAAACAAAGGTTCGAATTTAACTTGGGACACCTGGTATAAAATATTCTATAAAGTTACAGCTCACATTTCGCATAAATAACATGCGCCTCGCCGGGCCCTTTGTTTTTTAAATTAACCGCAATGAGAAACACATGGTGCCAGTCCCATCAGCTGGAAAAATACAGAACACAAATGTTCCAGACGTAGGGATGCTGGTCGGTACCCTCATTACAAAACATAATCACATGAGGTGTTTTTATTCCGTTTTTTTTTTGCAGTGCGTAGTATTTCTGCGTTGTTCCTGTTTAGGCCGCCTACTAACCTGCATCCCCTTTACTGTTCTTCCCTTGTTCCCTCGTTACCTGCGGCCATTGCAGTTTTTTTCTCTCCGTGTTTTGTATGTTTATTTATTGTATAGCGCACTGCTGTACCGCTGACAAACACTGCGGCATGCAACTGAGGGTATACTAGGGTAGTTTCCTTGCTGCGGATGTCGATCAGCGCTGTTGTGGCGGCCGTTGCGGGCGGCCATCGTCGATGATGTAACGCCGGCGCCGCGCTGTCGGTTTGGCTATAGGGATGGGGCGCGGATGCGCTGCTGGAACCGTCTGCTTCTGCTCGTTCGGATGACCACCCTGCGCAATTTTCGCATCGGATCAGCGCGTAATCCGTGCGCTTCCGAAAAGCATCAAATTTTCCACACCGTATTGAGCATGGTGATCAACACAACTATCGTTCCGCCCCTTGTGGTAACTCCAATCTGATGGACATTTTATGGCCTCATGCGCAAGGGGCAAGGGAGAAATGCTGAACACCGTGATAAGCATTTATATAGTTATCGCTTCCACCCAGTGCAGTAATGTGGTGGTGTTAAGCCACAGATCGTTTCACCTCCTATTAAATATTGTAAATTCATGTATAGTCCAGAGATGTACCAAACTTGTCCCAAACTTGTACCAACGCCGATTTTTTTCCCTTAAATGATACATATCAGGTATATAAAAAGTATGGTATATGGAAAAATCATTAAATATATTTCCAAAAAGTTTTTCACGCAGATCATATGAGTTTTTTTTCTTTCTCTTTTTTTCTGGCGTTTCTGCCATCCCTTACTTTGTATTTGATTATACTTCGAAATTTAATCTACTCTGACTCTGTACGTAATATGCATTTTAATTTAGAGCCCATTTTTGGAGATACTGACTATTACTAGCGCGGATCACATGTCGTTTATACTTAAGCAACAGGTTGGAATATTCGGAGAAGTAACATTTTAAAATTAAAATTATCTCGGTACCAAATCTAACTCTACAATATGATTGCAAATTAAATGAAGAACATCAACATGTCCATTAGTTATCATAAAACAATTCAAAAATATAGTGGGTATATAACATATATGTAACTTTGGTAATGTATATGATACAAACACTTTTTAATATATATTTTTGAGAATATACCTGATTGTCATTTAAGAGCGCGCCAATATATCCGTTACATACTATGGTTATATCTCCATGTAATCTAGATGGTATAAGCCTGGTATGTAGCATCTATATGTATGTTTACTGGTACGGGGCAGTGATTAATTGCGAAACTATATAGGAAAAACTTCGCCCTACATCAGTATAGTCAAACGTTGCCGTCTCGGTATGTTTGGTTTCAGTTCTGTGCCACATTTCTGCTGTGTGTGCAATATTTACACAAGCCACCCCACAGTCATGTCACCCCCTTCACGCGCGTCCTATCAGCAGTGTGCGAAGGTGCGAAGCGACAAGCAAGAACAAAAATCTATATTGCCACACACCAAACATCCAATGTAACACGTGTTATATTGACAAATTGATAAAACCCAGACATCAAGGTTTTATACTATAAAATGCCTGCGCCGTAAAATTGATATTTTCAGAGGGTGCAACTCGGATTATTAATTTATTTCTAAACGGCGACTTGCAGTTTAGCGGTTTTCTTTCTTCGGTAAGTGTGTCTCGGTTGCGATGGTGGATGGTAAAAGCGGTAAAAATCGGGAGCGACAGAAGACGGCTTTTAACCCGCGACCCGCCTTTAATACAGCCATTGCATAGGAATCACCGATTACATTATATATACGCACGCATCCGTTTGTTTATTCCTTCCTTCGCGCATCCCCTTTGCCCCCCGCATTTCCAACTTAAATATACGGATATGGGGATTTGGGGAGTACAGATGATGGGCCATGGCGCCATGGTGCGGCACATTGCAAATATTGAATTTTGATAAAGCTTGGGATAACAAACTGAAAAGTGTAGGAAAATAAAGTTTAGTAGTCTTGCTTCCGTCTTGTCGCCAGTTTCCCATTTTCCATGCGATGGCGTACAACTTTGATATGATTTAATGATTTGTGATATTCGTGTGACGTCAATACATGTGGATGAGGGAGTAAATTTTAAATAGCACAAATTTGTGTTGATTCATGCAACATTTGCAGATTTTGCGTTCAGCACAAAGATAAAACCTATAACTTATCATAAGTAGCTCATAACTCGCACCTTGCCAGCAATAATGCTTGCCAACATTTAATCAACACAGTCGCAGGCCTACGCTGCCTTAATGTTTGCTGTAGTACAGTAGTAGTCGCATAGCAGTATGTTAATGAAGTCCAGCCCACAATTAATTCAATTCCGAGCAAATTGTTTCTGTTTGTACAACGTCTAACTTCTAACGCACAACACAAAATAAACACAAATGTCGCTGATAAAATAGAAAATAAAAAATGGTAATTAAACATTTTAAATAATATATAAGTTACACTAAATTATACCGCTTGTAGCCTAAGATTTTTGTCTTATGGTATGGATTGCTGGTAGGGTGTTGAAATGAAGTAGAAAACTAGTTGGAACTGAACGTAGGTGGCGCGCATGAATAGCAGTTTACCCAAGTTGGGTAAACTGCACACAGATGGCGCATGCTCAGTGGGTTGTAGTGGGAGGGTACCTAATTCTACGTCGGCAGTCACAGAACAAACTGTGACCTTTGAATGTTATTCCTTAAAATATAATGACTTCTTTAATTAGATTCAGCCAGCTTGATATCCTTTTTGTCCTCTAATTAGTAGCATGCTGTTGGGACAATTTCGTTATAATTTTCATCGACGATTACGCAGCAGGCCAGCAATTTCTCTCTCCCTCTCTCCCAATATAAAATAAACAGCAAATTAATATCAAATATCAAACGCCCCGCAATAAGCCGCAATTGATGAGCTGCGATAATTATCGGGGGTGGAATGGAATCTTGCGTTGGCAATTGCATTATTTGTGTTTCCGCATGAGCTTGTGATGTGATAAAAAAGTACAAGGATTTCATATACATATTTTATTATGAATGCACCAGTATAAGTACATTTGAAAAATATAAAATGTAATATTAGCACAAATCTCTGTTAGAAATCACTATTTCATTATATCATCGAATATACACTTTTACATTGACATTTTATGTTATGATTACTTGTTAGAGCTGCATTGCGTGTCCTTACACCTCTTCAAATTCATTGCATAGGATTATACCACTGACATCGATAAGCTACGGCGCGGCGGCGGCGCACAGAGGCCGGCGGCGACTCCTTAGAGAAAATCAGTGACGACTAACGCAAATATTGCTGTGTTATAAGATTATGGTTGTAATCGTTTTCCTATCAATTGCTTTCGAATTCAGTCTGGACAAAGTCGGACGCACCGCCGGCCGCCGGTTAAATTTAAACTCTAAACGTATACAAAATTCGAAAATTCACAATGTTCTCCCCCACATATCAACAATTTCACTTTGTGTCAACATCTATCAACTAACATATTGTGTGTGGCCTATTTATTTGAATTGGTAGTTTTGGTAGGTTTTGGTTGCTTTTTGTTCCGTTGCGTTATTAGTTTTTTTCTTTTGTATTCATAGTTATACAGAGTAGCCTTTAAAAATAATGTCTCATTATTTTTAAGGGTCTACTAATCGAGCATTACAAATAGATCCCTCATCATTTCAAATATATATCATATATATATATATACGTAAATCTAATAATACAATAAAATATATAGTTGTATAAAGATCTTCTGTTTTATGTGTTAGTGGTATTTGTAACGAAAATTATTTACAGGGTGCTCATTTACTACGGGAACGTTATTGATGAGTCAATCTTTGTGAGAATAAGTTTCGTCAAACACCTACTACGATCATCTCATCAATGACGTCAAACCCCAGTTAAATTGAACACACTGTATTATTACAATGAGCAAGTATTTTGCGCTTAAAAATAAGAAGCGCATGTTTTATCGGGGATTAAGGAAAAAGATGAATGATTACTAAGAAAAATAATAATAACAAGCTTCTGCTCTAACCTAAAATAATGAACACCATGTATGCATACAAAAAGCATATGTATAACAATATGCACTTAAAGAAAGGAGCAAATGGTAGGCCCTATATTCTATTTGAGTGCTACTCATAGATCACAGCTGATAATAATGTTTTGTTTTCATAAACTTACGTGCGTAAATGTTCTGTTCAACAATAAAAAACAAAAAAAAGAGGTGCGTTTTAAATAATAATCTTTAATGTGACACCGTCTCCTCCAAAGTATTCTCATTTTACAATTATTTTTTTTAATTAAATTTCGAATCATTTTGGATTGGATTGTGCTCCGAGGTACTGTTTGGCATCTTCTCGTCTCTATGTGTAGGTAGGGATTGTAAATGTTTGCTTGTGTATATGCTACTCAGAATCCGTGGTGTCATCATAAAAATCAGTAAGCAAATCCAGGAGACAGATATCATCCCAAAGATCTAATAATATGTCGGACTCATCATCAGAATCATCATCATCATCATCATCGTCCTCGCCTAATTCGAACGCGGCCATCAAACTCTGAAAAATGTATAGATGCTCTAAACTTCTCTGAACTCGATTCTCGATAATCAATTATGTTTGGGTTTTGTACAATATGCAAATAAACATAACATTGAATAAACAACACAATATGTATAAAAGGGTATTATCTAAAATGCAGATTTTTCACATTCACAGGAAGCTATTAATGTGGAAATATTGGTGGGGTGGTAAATGGATGATATTTTTTGTAACATGTAATCTAAACGCTAAGTGGTTAAGGCTAAACTATCCCCCAATAAAACGAATTATCAGAATGAACATTTTGAACATTTGACAAAAGGCTATATATTTCTTTTCTGCGAACGAATGAGAGTTACGTACGATTTAAAAATACACTAAGGCACATTGTTTACACCCAAACGTAAATGTCGAGCTGCAGGCAGTTTTGAAATGGTTTGCAGAATTGCTTGCATTATGGGAGCAAATCGAATGAAAATCACCCTTGGATGTAAACAACACCGTCACTACATACCTATACAATCTACATATCACAAGGTAATTAATTTATATTATAGTACTATAAATGTGGTGTTCTACACGATGTTTTTGCTACGGTTGACTTATTATTGAATGGAGTGTGCGCAACATTTAATAAAAGCAAGACCATATGTTTTATGTTACGATGCGTTCAAAGCTAATATTTTCAGTCAGGACATGTAAATATAGAAGCCGGGCAGATGTCTTAAGACTAGGTATAAGGTATACGAGAATGAAAGGCGTTATGTTAGTATGTATTAGTAAATTAGTATGTTGCATGTGAAATAATTTGAACGTAAATAAAACCCTGAATGTTACTGAACCAACGACCACAAATGAAAATTACCAATACATTGGTAATACACAACAACTTGGGTCGGGGTGTTGCAACACAATAGCCCCGGGTATATTTAATATTATCTAAAATTAGTTTCAAGTTTCAAATTTAACTTAAAGCATCTTGTTCACGAGAGCTCAATCGAGTAATACATTTTCAACTACGATTACAAGGCTACACCAATGGCTAATTGCCAGTTGTACCAAACTTTGGTCAAAGTTAACTTTTATCGAAGTTTGGTACAACCCGAATTAAATGTCCTCCTCTACACCTCTACACTAAACAACTAAACATATTCATGTATAGATTTATGTAGTGAAATTGGAAAACATTTGTGAAACACCTGGAATCTCGGCAATTTGATATGTTTTCCAGTGAATTGCATACATGAGCAGTTGTCAAATGGTGATATATCATATATTATACCAATCATTGCAGTCGAGGAGTTTCACTATTGACATGTTTTCTACCTTCTAATGTGCCTATCAGACTAGCAATTAACACAGTTAGAATTAATCAGAATTTGATCAATCAACAAAACAAAATTCAATTATTTGAAAAGCACCAATGTTTGAAATCTCAAATGTGGGCTATTGGGTTGCATATGTTCCTGTCTTCAATACCTTTTTCACTCTTGTTTTCTTGTTAAAATTTATAATTAACCTATGCATGTATATTGTATAAATATAATTCTACTTAGTAGATATACTATATAAAAATGATAAATAGAAACTGTACCTGGATAAGAGCAGTATTTGAAGGTTGAATATTTTGTCTGCATTTACAGCCTTTTGCAGCCCCGATTTATCATTTTTGTCTGCCACTCGGCCACAATTTCTTTTTTTGTTTTTTGTTTTTGTTTTGAACAGTAATTATCACAGAAGAAAGCAAATGCTAACATGACGGGCGAAAAAGGCTAATGCATAGCGGTTTTCAAATCAACGAGAACATGATCTGTCGAAATTCGTCAAATATATTTACCTGGATAATTTCGACGCTATTCGTGAAGTCGATGAGTTCGGCACCACCGCCACCGCTGTTCGTTGACGGCGGCGGTCCCACATCCACGCGCTTCCCGTTTTGCAGGCAGTGCCGATAGAAGCACTTGTTGCCGAAGGGGCAATGCCCCCGACCAAAGCGGAAGTACTTGCAGTCTTTCTTCGCCAGCGCCGCCTTGTACTTCTCAATCACCTTGTTCTTATCTTCCTTCGTGTCCACCCAGTATGCGCTTGGGCAGACGAAGTCAGACGGTATACGGCATTCGGGACATGATCTACGAGTGCATACAATAAGCGTTGCATTAGAGGGTAGTTTACTTTGTACGCAAGGATGGAAACCGTTATTCATTACGGTTGATTTTTAACAGGTTTTGTTGATAAGAAAAGGGTTACGTTCAAATTGGTTAAAAAACGAAAAACCGTTACGTTAACCGTAACGGTTAATCTTTTCGGTTAACATGCAAAATTTTCAAAATAATAAATAAGAATTAAAGAATAAACATTTAAAAATACCTACCGGATGATTTTGTTCTCAAATTGTTTCGATTGACGCCATCGCCGGATGCAAGTGAGGCAAAAGCAGTGATTGCAGCTGGGCAGGATGCCAAAGCGCTGCTCCTCCGAGTTCTTCTGCATTATCACCTCAAAGCAGATGCCGCAGATCTTCTCCTTTGAACGGGCAACCGCAAATGCATGCTCCATGTCGCGCTCGTGCCGTTTGATGCACTCCTGAGTGTGTTTCTTGCGTGCCTCTTCGTTGAACGGATGCAATGCTGGTTTGCCGCAGAGTTCGCAGACGGCGCCATGGAGGTAGGTGCATTCGCCCGGTGGGTATTTGCAGAAGCCATCGCCGGCCGCAAATGGACACAGGCGTTTTTCAGAGTTGCTCGTCGCATTGAAGCGAGTGCGCGGCACAAACTCCGGTGCGTTTATGTTCCATTGTTTATCAAGGTGTGCTTTTAATTTTTGTCCTTTTGCATCCTTTTCATGTTTATCACCTTTCTCACCTGGATTTGCAGCAGTTGAGGCATCAGTGACATCAGATGTTGATGGATATTGGCTACAATAGTTTAATTTACTCCTAATTTAGTCTCAAAGTTTAAAAAATATTAACTATACTTACTGGTCCATATTTGGCATGTATTGTTTCCAGTTTGAGGTTTGAGGTTTGAGATTCAAGTGAATACTCTTGCTGCCATGAATGCTATTTAGGCACTGAGTGTATGTGTGCTGCTTGGTGTCAACTTCTTGTATTGAATTAAAGTCTGATTACTATTGTGTGATCATTTGGCAAAAATTCCTTGCTTGGAAATAATGATGTTGGGTCAAGTATCTGCAATCAACCAGAAATGAATGAATGTATGAACACTATGAACCAGAAACTAGTATGTTTAGCGTCTTTAGCGTGCGCGCGAAATTATAACATTACCTGGGTGATTATTTCAACTGCAAGTCTGCAACGTTTACAACTAAGGCCGGGGGAAAACGCGTATGCGTGGAGAAGAGTCGCAACAGTACCAGTGCTGTTGCTGGCAAAGGCAATTCACTTGACTCGCTTGTTATTACCTTAGTGTCTTAGATCTTGTTCTCCAGTCTCCACCAAACACACCTTAGTGCTTACTGCTTACGCTGTGTGCCATCGAATCCCTTGTCCGCCATCTTCGCTCTTTGCCATGTTGCGATGTTGCATGGTTGCATGCACTTCACAATATACAGAAATTGAGTATGCATTTAGGATGTAGAATGAAATAGAAATACTGGCAATAGCTACTACTTATCGATAGGCAAGAAAGTGATAGAGATACACACCCTGCACACACACCTAACACCAAACTGCACATGCGTAAAGGAAATCATATCCCTTCTCTTCAGTTAGAATGTCAAAAATTAAAAAAATGCCCACGACTAAAATCTAAAAAGAAAAGTGATAAAGAATTTATCATTTTATCGGTCTTTGGTGGCGGCAGAGGTTTTAGCAAATTTTAGGTGATCCGCCACAGTCATAGTAGCGCCATCTAGCGTTATCTTTGAGAGTTTCAGTTTAACGACTGATTGTGGTTACACGCGAGAGCAAGAGCAAGTGAGCGGGAAATCTCGCTTGTTCTTTAGCGCGCTTATGACCAACCGACGTTAGTTCGACTCATCTCATCATGTGTATCCAGCATAAACGAGTCGCAGGTCCGCAGAATTTGCCTTTGAGCAGGACGAAACAAGTCGGTGCATTGCAACAATCATCGGTGTGTATAGGAGAGAGCACTACCACACTACACACCACCGATGCCGGCGGCGTTGGGCCAGCCGACTGCGCTTATCATGCAACGTGAGTTTCGTCATGTTATCACTCGAGAGTGGAGACTCACGGCCGGTCGAGGCGCACACCATCGCAACCGCAATCGGCCGTGCGATAGCTTATTGGATGCGCATTGCGAGCGTCGCGAGAACATCCATCCAGTATTCCAGTCTGTTCGCTAGAAATTCTACACATATTGAATCAACAATCGCACGCAACAGAGAGTCCAAAAAGACAACTCGTACAATATTGTCGCCGCAATAAATACGTTTCCAAACTATGCACAATTGACATTGTGCACCTGCACACTAATTACGCGAAGTACGGCGAACTACTCAAAAAATGGTTCTGCGATGACGTGCATCGAAAGTAATAACTAAATGCCCAAAAACTCAGTTTACCTTAGTGCATCGTGAATGTGCGTTTTTTTAACTGACATTGTTTTCGTTTGTGTTTGTTACTTAATTGTTTCGCCTTCCACCCCACTTGCAAGAAGTAATTGTGCCAGCAGGAAATCATCTTTTGAAATGGTAAGAATACAATAATTATAAATTAGTTCGTTCGTTCGTTATAAAAATGTATTTCGTTATTCTGCGGGGTTAATATTTCCAATATTTCCGTTCAATGCTTTTGTTTGTTATTGCAATTACGAATTACGCATTTGTTTACATTTAGTTTTAGTCTCATCTTGCTGATGGTTTCTTATTACACATGTACCCGCATTCCCACATCACTGTGGTGTCAATATTTATTCATTTATTGATTGATAATGTCGCACCTCGCACCATATCTACATTAATGATAAACATCCAACCATCCAAGAGAAATGCAAACATTGTAATGCACTTGCTATACTTGAATCAGCATCTAGTTTTATAATATTTGAACCAGGGATGGAAACAAGTTAAAATTAACCGGTAACGGAAATTCATTTTATAAACAAGAGGGGTAACCTTTAAATATGAAAAAACCGGTTTCGAGTGTAAAAAAAGAAAAAGTGAAATATGCTAATTTTAAAACTTAAAAATTAAAAAAATAGATACATGCTTAAATTATTTAAAAAATTGAAATTACATTTTTTAAATGCTTATTCTTTATTTATTATTATTTTGAAGGAAAAAAATTAACCGGTAACCTTAACCGTTACAAGTGTTTTTCGTTCTTAAACCGGTTAGAACGTAACTTTCTCGGTTCTACAAAACCGGTTAGAAATTAACCGTTATGGATAGTGGTTTCCTTCCCTGATTAGAACATTATAAGAAACATGCGTTCCATTTTTTATATTGGTTGATGGCAATCAGCATTTATATCAGTTCTAATTTCTATTTGCAATTGAAAATAATATCATGTTTAATTATAACTGCTTAACTGTGAGAGAGACTTTGAATGATAAAGGTCAGTGAACTGGGGTTCTTTCCATGAAGTGTGTAAATACAATACAACTAGTCTCATTATAGTCTCATTCCTTTGATTTCCTTGAATGGACAATAATGATTACGATGGTTTTGCAGGCCGAAACATAATTATTATTGTGCGTCTCGTGCATTTATCGTTCGATATCGTTAGGCGACGATAACCGGCGACAGTGAAACAGAGAATAAATCATTCTCGCGGTCCAACAAACAAACACATTAACATATACTATGTACCAGTTTTACCATGTTTGTTCCCCCCGCAGTTGGACGTTGATTGCGAGTACAGTCCAGTTGTCCGACGCACTTATTAACTCAATATTCAATCATATAATATATCACCACTAGGAATTTCATAATTCCAATTAAAAGTGAAAAGTGACGTGAACGCAATGTACAAAATAGAAGTTCATTTGTTAAGTTAAAGAAATCGTCCTAGCTTTAATACAAAAATACAATAAAAGATGATGGAAGAAATATTGATGAACGCAGTGACCACAAAAAGCTCAGGTTCGTCAGGGCACTCGAATTCAGGGGCAATTAGAAGTTCCAGCCGCAGATCGCGTGGGGAACGCACGCGAAGACGTCAAAGATATTTGCAATCACAGAATATAGCCGATGAAGAGGACGACGATGATGACGAGATGGCGTTGGATGCTTTTAATCACAATTGCATGCGCTGTGGCGGCCATCTTGAACAACCGAATTCGCAGTCGAGTGAAGTTAGGCATAGAATTTGCAGCAAACGGAATTGCCAAACGGAGAATCAAAGCTTGACGAGAAATGTAAGTTCACACCATCAATAAGCAACATGTATCAAAGTAAATTAAGTTATCTGAAACCTGAAAGTAATCACGATGATAAAATTTAAGTTGATATTGCATTGGCGGCGATTGGAGCAGCCATTTATCGATTTGTTTGAGGGTTTGAGCACACTTGTTTACGGCTTCCTCGCAAATGTATCAAACCATCCGAGCCTGTCTGAGCTGCAGCAGGAAACATAAGGCGGAAGTGTTCAGGTGTAACTTACGTTACTAGGGTTTCACGAGAATCTCGAAATTCAAGATTTGTTCAAGATTTTTCTGTCGAGATCAAGACACAAGAACTGCCAAATTATCTTTTGGGGACATTTTCCAAGATGGAGATCAGTTATGTCAAGATCTTGCAAGATTAAGATCAAAATATTGAGATTTTGAAATTTTGCAAATTCTGACCGATATTCATAGATGGAGCAACATTTTCAAGATCAACATTTTTTTCAAGATACTTCAAGATGAGATTTTCAAATTAAATGAAAGTTTATTGATTCATACGATTACTCAGCAATATGATACGATTGTTTGTGCAATTTGTTTATTTTAGGATTTCTTAAATCCAAAAAAGCGACAAGCAAATTGTAAATTGTATAATGCGTTTCATGAGTAAGTGTAATTTAATCCCTTTAAGCGGTGGGGGGACGATTTACTCAAGTGGCGCAGGTAATTCCAGATAAGACCAGAAAATGCTCTCATTACCGCACGCAGTGCTTCGAGCGCCGCACGTTTTCATCGCAACATGAAAGACGACGATCCAGTCATTAAGAAATCGAAAGTCAAAAAATCAGGTGGTGCGTCATTGATAAGAAAGTTCAAGTTGAAGAGCAGGAGCACCGCTGGAAAGAGTAGCCTATCAACACCATCGCCGGTTTCATCGACAGAAACAGAAAGCGAGAAGGTGTCCTCCCTAGCGGAGGAAGACATCGATACGAATTTCGTTGATAACTGGAAATCGGCTGAAAATATTACGTTCGACTGCGAGGAAGCACAAAGTCAAGTGAATGTTGAGATTGTGCAAATTGAAGCTGATCAAGGGAGGTTCAAGGAGCAAGCGTTGAAAGAACGCACAAGATCATTGGACGATCTGCTTGCAATGCCTGCGTTTGGCGACTTGATAGTTGACACGAGAGCGGTAAAAATCCTAAAATAGATAATTATGTAATTTTTAACATGGTCACGCAGTGAAGTGAAATACTATAGTCGTGTTATTGTAATCCAAGATGGCTGAACAAATATTTCTTTAGGTGTATCTTACCTTAGTTATACAAATTAGCTGCAAGCGCTGCAAGTAAATAAATAAATGCACAGAATCTCATCTCAAGTTTCATAAATCAATCTTGCGCGTGTAACAACACCCCTACCATTATCCTACTAACGTGAAACTAGCGTGAAGATAGTGAAAGCTTGAAATATGACTATGATTACCTTCTATACAATGCTTCTACTTTGTTTGTCTTGTTGCAGTCAAACAATCTAAGTGCTTCCAAACCGACCAAAGATCATCTTTACAAAATCCTCGTCATAGGCGACTTGGGCGCCGGCAAGACCTCCATCATTAAGCGCTATGTGCACGACTTCTTCTCGCAACACTATCGTGCCACTATCGGAGTGGACTTTGCACTGAAGGTGCTGCACTGGGATGCAAATACTGTCATCAGATTGCAGTTGTGGGATATTGCAGGTTCGTAATGCAGCAGGGTTTCACGAGAATCTCGAAAAACAAGATTTTTTTCAAGATTTTTTTGTCGAGATCAAGGCAAGAACTGCCGAATTACCTCTTGGAGACATTTTTCAAGATCAAGATCAGTTATGTCAAGATCTTGCAAGATCAAGATCAAAATATTGATATCTTGAAATCTTGAAATTTTGCAAATTCTGACCGATATTCATAGATGGCGCAACATTTCTAGACAAGATCAAGAATTAGACTCAAGACCATGATTCTTGGCTTGGTGAACCCCTTAACTTATGAGTATTCCATTAATGAGTTAATTTTTCAATTTTTAGGACAAGAACGATATGGTAATATGACAAGAGTGTACTACAAGGAGGCGGTGGGGGCGTTCATCGTGTTCGACGTGACGCGCTCCAACACATTCGAGTCGGTGTCGAATTGGAAGGCCGACTTGGACTCGAAGGTCCAACTGCCAGACGGTTCATCAATTCCCTGCGTTTTATTAGGGAACAAGGTATAAATAAAACAATCATTTCTCCAGCTAGTCTCCAGCTCCAATTTACATTCGGGAATTTTAGTGTGATCAACAAAAAGAAGGCATCGTCAACAATCCAGGCAAAATGAGCGAGTTCTGCAAGGAAAAAGGGTTCTCTGCATGGTTTGAGACTTCAGCCAAAGAAAATATTAATGTTGAAGAAGCTACAAGATCGTTAATTAATGAAGTAAATACATTTGGAACGCCACCTAGAAAGGCACGCTCTCTCTCTCTAATTTTTGATTTTTAAATATTACAGATCTTGACAAATGATGTTATAAATGCAAATCATAGTCAGAAGGATAAGGACCAATTCACATTAACCAATAATAAGAAAGATGAAGCAAAGAACCAGAAATGCTACAAATGTTAAATGCTCGGCATGCTCGCTTTGCAACAACCCACAGCGGAAATAACTATAGAATATACGATGATAGATGACCGTCGCAAAGCCTCAAGATGGGATTACTGAACACCAAGTTCATATTAAATTGCCTTAAATATACATGACTATTGAATTTACTCTACTTTTGTAACTAGACACTGTCAGACACTGTCAGAGACTGTAATACTTAGTTTATAGAAACTTCAAAATACACACTGTTAATTAATCTAATGAGATCAAATGTGTACAGGTACAGTCTGGACCAGTGTGAAACAAGCCATAAAATCTCCATCCATAAAACCAACGCATAAAAAGAATAAGCATTAGTAAGAAATTTCACTTAGTAAAAAGCAAAAGCTTTTGAAATGGTCATGATTCAGTGCATCAGTTCAGTCCACAGCACGGAATGTCAATTGCCACCTTTAGAATAAAGCGGATCTGTGCTCAGTTTGACAGTTAGAAGTAGAGCGCGTTTTTAGCACTAATTAACTTTGCACTTGCACAACGGAGCGCAAAACCGTGCAGCGCAGCGCGTAGAGCGTCCCCAAAAATATAGGAATAATTTCTTACCCGGTCGTTCTGTACAATATACGCGCAAAGTCAAATGTAAACATCGTGTTGTGAGACAACTTGCAGGTAGCTTTCCACTGTTTGGGGGCCCAAAGCTAAACTACAGCTCTAAACCAAGATATCAACTCAATGCTCACTACTTTAAGAACATATCCAGGTGATTGGGACTTTGGTTTGATGAAATTGGGTGAACCTATTGAGTACTGAGTCCATGAATATGCTGGTGAGCCAGCGAACCTTGTTTGAAACACAATCCCATGATTTCAGGTCATCAAAGGAGTGTTTGGCTATGTGTATTGCTTGAATACTATTCAAAGTGGGAAAATGTGAGTTGCATGCTGTTTCAAAACTGTTAGAAGCTATAGGAGCTTTGCATACCAGAAATTTATTTCAATGTTTACATTGAAATGTGACCCATCTACTTATTTACTTATATTGCTTCATATTTCAGAATTGAGCAAATATATTTCCAATTCAGTTGCCTCAGCTCTTCTGCACATCATCAAAACACCTTACTATCACCAATTTAGAACACAATTGCTCTCAGGGGATGATTTATTGAGCTGAAGACATGAGGGTGTCCAATTGGATTTTGTACACCCATCTGCTCATCGGTTTTTACATATAAGTCAATGAGGGATAAAAATATTGAAGATGTGAGTTTATATGCTGCTTGCCATGCAAAAAGCACCCATAATGAACATAAATGTTTTGTATTAATTGTTGCAGGTGCTAAAACAACAAAAAAAAAATTGAATTTTGATTTTTTGAACTGCGCGCGCAGCGATGAACTGCTTTGAACGACTGCGCATCCTGTCTTCTAGACGTTTCTAGTCAGATGGCTCAGAGGTATTTCGTTCAACTTTCACTGCGGGACGACGTGAAATAATTCCATTATTGCCGTTGTTCAAGCCCATTCAAGCTATCATCAGAAAGTGTTTCACAGTGGCTGTGTTAAGGCTTAAACACTTTTGGGATTGTTTAGTGCAAAATGTTCTTTGTGCATAAAAATGTACAAAATTTTGTTCACAGTGCAACAGGTGCACCCTTCTCAACCAAAGGTTTCCTTCATTGCCAGCCACACACCAGCCCTGTACCAGCCCTGTGTACACCTGGGCATATCAAGTGAGCGATTCATTTAGTATCAAGT
>JARJDQ010014152.1:0-13355 GCA_030264215.1 Geostiba sp. GC000077 | reverse complement strand
TATTTTCGCAAACGTCATAATATATAATCATAATTTCTTCAAGCTTTCAGAGCTTCTCAGAGCTTTCACAATGAAATGAAATTTTCGCCTAAAAATCATTTCATTTTATTGAACACGTGACTCACAGCTCAAACTGCTTGAAGCTTATGACTGGGCAAAAGTTTCGAAAATGCTTTCCACCCTATGATCACGACCTGGGTGGCGGCTGCGGTGAGTGCACGCTGCACATTTTGAAATTGAGCATCGCCGCCGCCCGACAGGGCATCAGGTTGAAGAGGAAAGTGTAATGTGGAGGATTATGGCGGCGTGCGCTTCGGCCAGGTGTGCGTTTTACTTTCGGTCTCACCCGGCCACCACCCCCGCTGTGCTTTTGCCCCCACCTTGCCATTCGAAGCTTCATATAACGGTGCAAATATATCGCTTTTACTACAGTTTCGGCTCTGTTCTCCATAAACTATAAACGGAATATTTAAGTCGTCTCGTGCTTTTACTTAGCCATTTACAGGGTGATGTATATTAATGTCGCAAAAGTTTTTCATGTGCGCCAAAAGTGCATTAAAAGATCGTTTCTGGAAATTGCCACTAAACTAAGCGTTTACTTTATTTAATGACTTACAATTTAGTCTCTTTAAAAAAAGCCTAAGATTTTTGTTACCCTGTATGACCCTGTTATTGAATTTATTTCTTTGCGGATTTTACCTCTTTGTTAGATACGTTTGTCAAAGCGATATTTTTGTGCATCGCGCCTTTTATATGTGAAGGGCGGAAAATTAATGGCAGCAACGTCGCCGCCGCCGCCCCCACCTCCACACAGATTCGCTTCAAATGCAATCGCTGATGTGATTTCGAACAGCGTGCATAATGCAAGCGGTTATTCAACATTCAACAATCTATACTTACATCCGCGTGAATATTTGTACAATGTGGAGCTTCCGTCGCAGACACCCCCCGCCCATTCATACTTAATACCTCTCGGGTGCCGGGCATTAAACTTGCACGAAAAAAGGGCGCACAAAAAATCCACACGACCATGCATAATACAGCAGCACAAACGAAAGAAAAAAGCAACCCTCAATGCATTCTGAATGCACAACGCGATATGAAACGAAGCTGAAAGGTGCATGCAAATGTTGTGCCTCGGAAAAAGAAGGTGGAGAACTTACCTCTCTATGCGCAAAAGGGGAAAATTAGGGTTTATTTTTTAATGCATTGTGAATGCAAATGTAACACAAGCCAGGCAGTTTCATTCTGCAGAGTGTTTGGAACCAATGTGGAATTGGAATATTTTGGTGTAGTTTCAAGGTGATCGATAACAGGCGATCGTAAATTATAATAGTTTGCAGATGCGACTCGCGGGGGGGTTGGGTCTCTCTCACCCCCTACATACAACAATGCGCCGCCGCCGCCGCTCACATCTCGCGTGCGCGCGTAATTAGTGGAACAATGGCATTGCCAAGTCGCGACCACGAAATCTCCGGAGGGTTATAGCGATAATTGCCTAATATTCCTAATATTATTACACCGGCGAGAGATCCGCAACCCTCGGGCCTTCTAAGCGCATACCTGTTCCTTACGGCAAAACACAACCCCCCTTTCTGAAAGCGAAACACGCGTTGTTTATGTCTGAACACTTTGAATGCCTCACAAGACAATAATACCACTTTAGGATTAGGGGTAAATTTTCATAACATGAGAAATCTTTTGAAGAGAGTTGTCATCTAATAGTAGAGTAGAAATAGGTTTTTAGATGGAACTAATTCCCACAAAAAAATGGAGAAACACATTTTCTACCGGCGCCTCCACCAACATTTTTATTTTACGAACGTGTGATTCATTTGTTTATTACATCTTAAATTTGTTAACATTTTGTACTTGCAATGGCATCGCTGGAAAGGGCATAAAATTTGCCAACTTACCACTATAACATTTTTATTTCATAATAATGAAAGTTTTGAGTTATTGCTCATTGAAAATTGCAATTATTTTTTGTTTCTCTTGCCATTGAGCGGTATGTATTTGATTGTTGTTACTTCTTACAAGCAAATATATCATATTAAAGGAAATTTTACGCTCTTCCTAGAGATGCTAATTTCATAATGGTGGTTGTGTGCATTTTTGAGTTATTGGGCGTTTAGTAAAAAAATCACGTTGCAATCCCAATCTTTGTGAGAATTAGTTCCGCCAAACTCCTTTTTTTGCTTATATCGCCTGTACTATTAGAATTAAGGGCAAATATTCACTATAGGAATCTTTTGAGGAGAGCTGTGATTTAAACGCTAAAAATTATTTTTATGCCATTCCAAGATACTTGCAGTTGTGGAATGGCATAAAACCTAGAGGATAATCCGGGTCAAGTCGAACATTGTTAGGTTTCCGCACGCGACCTCAACGCAGCGGCCCCCGAACGTGCAAAGTCCAAATGGAAACGAATGGATGTGCGCCCGGCGCCTCCACCACCGCGATCGAGCGGAGCAGAATGGAAATGGAAACAAAAAAATACAGGAATTGAAAAACACGCTAGAGAATTGCGCCCACACATACCGCCAGCAAAAAAGGGACCAAAAAATGCACAAGAGAAATGGACGTACAGAGCGGAGTGAACGTCGAAGGGAAAGAGGGAGACGCTTTTCAAATGCACAATCTCAAAGGTTTTTTTAAGTATTCACGCGCGCGCACGCCCTCCCCAAAAAAACGATTAATTTCCACTTGGCAACGTTCCATTAGATAAGAGCTTTTTAAACTTCTGTACATGCACGCACCGATGCAAATAAATTTTATTCTTATTGCTATGTAAAAAGTCCGCTTGTCTGCTACTATATCGACAAAGTATACTAAAGCAAGCTAAACCTAATGAAGTTGTACTGTTCCTTTACCCGGCCTTAGTGTATTAATGCTATGGATATGAAGTTTGTGCTTCATCTAAGATTGTCTTTGTTTGCTTGCAGCTCGTTCCATGTGATACCGCCTCAACAAGTTTGAATGCCCTCGGAAGTCCCGGCGGGCTCGACATAACGAAGATGAAGCAACACAATTGGCGGGCCAAGTGGACGCATTCGCTCTACCTGGCTACCATCATGCTCTGGCTACCACTAATCAGCTCGTTTGATATACGTAAGTGCAAAAAGTAAAAAAAAGAACACATCAAACCTAAAAGAAACTAACATCTCATTTTATACATTATTAAAGTCCTTATTCCCATCAAAAAAGCAAATTATTATAATTGGAGGGTATAGGAGTAAATCCGGGCCTGTAGGGATGGATAATCATCGTACACCGTCGGCGGTAAGCACTGCACCTCAGTTGATAAACCAGACAATAAATGCCGTAGTGCTGGCAAGTTTATGGGCTGCAGGGGCTTATCAAATTGTTGATAACACAAACTTTACTATCGAATAATTCACAAGAAACGCTCCGCGTATGTCAACATGATTGACTTCCTTTTCTGAACCTTATCAATGTGTGTTTTACTTTAATAATGTGCCACATTAAATTAATCAAGTGTTGCGTATCAAAACAATATGAAGCATTTAATTAAAACGCCTGTTTATCATTGATTCGTGCGCGTTTGTAGAGCAGTCAGGAAAGTAGTGAAATATTCAACTCATGACCACCCTACACCTCGCACATCCATCATGATGAATAATTAATGATGCGCTTTCTCAGCACGAAATGAATAAGAAAATAAATGTCTCAATTAAATGGTCCCCCAACAAAATTCGATCCGTTGTCGTAATGTTCCGAAAAATTATTGATACATCAAATTTTACGCTGACGTTTGGTTTTATTTAGAAAATTATTCTGCTACAAAACGTAATATTATCCAGCGCGTGTAATTTCGATAATTTCGGAGCAAGAAAGTCATTTCTTTGTGTGTTGTTTGTTGTTCTGTAATGTTAGTAATGTGCCGAAGAAAATGACGCAAGACACATTGATTAATGTCAAACAGAGTCCTGTCACGTATCCTCGAAAGTACTTCCTGTACTTCCCGTACAATTGTCACTCGCCGCACGTGAGTTATTGGAATTGAAAATAGAAATGCGCCAATAGAAATAAAGTTCAAAAGTCAAAATTGTACATTTGGGGCAATATTTAAAATATACAAATATGAAAACGTGCTGAATATAAACGCACCAAATTATAATAATTGTTCAAATGTTCCATATGCAAAAACAAACTCCTGGGGGTGGTAAATATTAGTGTGAAATGCAAAGGGAGGCGCAGTCGAGTGGCGTCCGTTCGTAATTGGGCCTTATATATAATTTATATTAATTTTGGGTGGCTCTCACGAATTCGGAACAACAACGGTGTTTTCCCATCGCAGCTTTTTCCAGCTCTCTGCCACCTCACAACCCGCACACACTCAGACTAACAACATCACCCCCCCCCCCCAAACCCACGGACCACCGAAAATTCCGTGTAAAATTAGCCGCACCGGTGCGGCTTGTAATTTCAAGTGTCCTTTGCGCCCTGTGCGTCCTTGTTGATTTTCACAGAAGCTTCGTTTATTCGTTCGCTCGTTCAATTTCTAATTAGCGAAAGAAATCGTTCGCCCACCGCAAGCGTATTTTAATTAGACGTCGAATGCGTGCCAATTTATAGTAATTGCTAATTAAGACGTCAAAATATGCTTTGACTACATGCCTACATAACGTACAGGAGAAATCGGTTTTTAGGTTGAAGTAATTCCCACAAAGACGGGGTTTGGATTTCTTTTGGTTCGTTGGTAGTTTAAATAAAAGTCTAAAAAAATCTGGGCTTGCAAAATTCATTTTTTTCTTGCACACGGCGCCTCCACCAGTATTTCCATTTTACGAACGTGTTTTTGATGAAACATTTGAGGATTACTTAACTAATTTGTTAACTATTTTAACATGCAATAGTATCGATGGGAATGGCATGAAATTTGTCAACTTACCAATATAAAAATTATTTTCCAATTCTGTAAGTTTAGAAGTTATTGATAATTGAAAATTGTCAATTATTTTTTCAAAATCCATTTTAGTTTTTCTTGCCTATTGATTGTTGTTGCATCTTACATGCACTATGAAATATATCAAATTAAAGGAAAATTTCATGCTCTTCCCAATGATGTTAATTTCATAATGGTAGTTGATCTCATTTTTTAGTTATATGGAGTTTAATAAAAAAATAACGTTGTTGATAAAAAAAAGAACTAAAAGAAGCGATATCTTGAAAACTTAGGTCAAACGGTCCATAATAGTTGTCGAATATTTTACATTTTAAATTCGATGAAGAATAATCTCAATAATAAGGAATTTCAATTATGCTCAAGAATTGAAATAAACAAACATGAATAAATCCTAATTAAATCATTGTTGGTTTTGTGTTTGCATTTCGGGTGCTGCAACAAAGTTGATAATTAGCAGCATTATAAAATGCATCTGCGCATGCATGTAATTTATTAATTATTCAAGCTGTTTGTGTCACCATAGGGCGCCCGTTGTGTCGCTGGTACATTTTGTTCGTGTGTCTGATTAATAAGCCACAAATCGGATTTATCAGCACGAAATTAGGTCGCATAACATGATATACGCTTACGTGTTCCATGCCCCATGTTCCATGTTCGCCTGCATAACATCCCCATACCTGCTGTGTACACATTACTGAAATGACACATTTAAATGATCAAATCGCATGAAATCAACATGCAAACATTACCTCAATTACCAGCACAATACACCACCAGCAATTCATTAAAAGTGTATGATTTTAAAATTGTCTTTGTCTTTTTTATTGATTTCCAGAGAGGAAATAAGTAATTATGGTGTTTACGATAAATGGGGAGGTGAAACGCGAGTATAACTTGCGTCGAGTTTGTAAAACTTGATTATAGATTGAAGAAGGAAGTCGGGAGGGTAAACTATGCTAAACGTGTGCATTGCGCAGGGCAAACAAACGTATCATGCAATTTCGTCATCAGCTGCTGATGTTCTTTGCTCCTAATCGCACTAGGGGTAATATTGAATCATCAGCAAGCTTCTACATTATATCCTACTAGAAAAAAGGTTAAGGAAGTCAACTAAATTCGACTGAAATATACTAATAATACAATTGATGTGATCGTTATTTTTCAATGAGTTGAAGAATATTGTGTTAACGCGTACAATTTCAGTACATTCATAATGTGACGCCATAAAGCCATAAAAAGCGCCTCCACTATATTATATTTTGATTTGTCGCCGACAGTACGTTTATTATCACAATAATGCCATCAAAACGGCAGGGTGGCGCGGCATTTCTTTTATGCGGCGATAAAGTAAAAGGTAATGTTCTTGTAGAACGTGTAAGAATTACTCGTAAATGAATTTATGTGACGCCAGTTGAGTCTCCAAAGTCTCTACAAACTTTATATCTAATAACAGATACTTCTTCTTCTTCCCTTCCTGGTCGTATGTGAAAGTACAATAAAATAAAAGCAGCAAAAACTCATACAGAAGTAATAACTTAAACTCGGTCTTTATATCAAAACACACAAAGAAGGCGCAAAACATAAAAAATAAAAGCGTTTAAAAAGCTTCCATTCTTCCAATCTTCCAATCTTCCAAAGAAGCCTTTGTTCGTTTGTTTGTTAATATGCCCGCCAAAATAAACGAAGAACAGGGAAGAGAATGCACATAATCACAGATAATGTTTTCGGCGAGCTAATTAATTATAATTCGCACCTTCGTGAATGAACCTCTTCTTGCTGGCTTCTTCTTAATTCTTCGACGACTTGCCGCTGCGGCCACTCTCTAAATATGATTTATGATACTGAGTCAGCACTTCTCTGCTCCGCTCGACTTCTTTACATTGCATCCACGCACGCACAGCGCGCGCTGAGGGAAAGAATGGTGTGAAGGCGCCGGGAAATTGCCATTAAATCCGGATTGTATTATTATAAAATAATACCAAATAGTTTACGTCCCGTCCAGCAGCCCTGTTTACCTGTCAGGCATTGTAGAATGGAACATCGCAACGTGACAGATAATTTCTCTCGTGTTTACGCTGCATTTCTGTCATCTTTGTTTGTTCTTTATTTGTTCTAGACATCTAGAGCAAAACCGTTTTACGTTTGTCAGTCAACGTAAAATATACAAATTACAATTCAACATTTTACAATCACTTTAAACTATATGTTGCATACTTATAAAATATTCAAATAAGGAATATTTCTTTCATCTTTTCATCTGTCGTTTGTGTTGACGGTTAGGATAGGACTGTCGACTATGTTGAAAGGAGCAAAAAACCGGGAACAATCCCAAAGTCATGTTCAGTGCTTCTCTTTCAAACTCACTTATGCGGTACAATAAATTCGGCTGCGATATTAAAATAGCATCAGAAATGTGATGCGTTTCACATTTGAGCGTCACGCCGGGTTGTTGTTACGGTTACCGGTTCCATCATTGCAATACTTTTATTTTTCCCTTCTCCCTTTCATTCGCATATATTCCACATCATATTTTGAGCCCCAAAATAATACCAGTCAGTCTTTAGGGTAAAAGTGAAATAAATCCTTTGAAATATTAATTTTCCCTACTTTTTTATGCCTCGACGTGATTGTGGGTAATTAATTCTTAAAACAATCTATCCAGAAACTTAAAGTCTTAAAAACTGAAATTAAATTTAACGAGCGTCGCTGAAATAATAATGCACAATTTGAACACATTTCACTTTCAATGTAAATTTAACATTTCCAAGTTGCTGTTTTTTTTTTCATTCAGGGTGCATATTTGTGTTGTATAAAGTTTAACGGCGACGTTTGGCACAGTTAGCCGCCGGCCGGAGGCAAATGCTTTGCGGTGACATTTTCGACGAATGCGAGTGTGTAAGAGCGCATAAAAGAAAATGGAAAGTATTGCGGAACCATAAAATAAAAATCACGCGTTCGCATATACGGGCGAGGGCGAGGGCGAATAAAGGTATACAAATCGTCGGTTTTTTGCCATAAAAAATACCACCCCTGATTCCGTTGTGACTTATGCTCGCACGTCACACGCGCGCGTGGCGTTGGTGTGTGTGTGTGTGTTTGGTGCGCCCGGCGCCTCCACCACTCGGCATAAAATCGGTCGGCACGCTCGCGCAAAAACCATTCACTGGACGAAACCACCAAAAACCGATATATCGCTCGGCGCGCTGAGGCTTCGCAATATCGTGCCCCGCATTGCACAACATGCAATCGTACAAGTTGGGCCCGCTCAAAAAGAGAAGCACCAGGCACATGTTACGCGCGCCAGCGTGATTTATGCGCGCTTCGTTCGCCTCAGCTTTCCTGCTGTGGCCCGCACATCGCGAGATATCGCCACTTGGCCTGATATCACTTTTTGTGATTTCGTGAACGTTTACGTAATTTTTCTATGTTTCACTCATAGGTTTTGCAGCGGCGCGCAGAGTTTTTGACGCCTGGCAACATCTTGAAAAATGAAACATGCCGAAGCCGAGGATTTGAGATTTGAGATTGCAACCTTGACACGTACGATGAAGATATTTCACTTTTTGCGACCTGCGCTAGGAAAGATTAAGATGTTAAAAATGGATGAAATGTAAAATTGATTAAACAACTTGGGAAACTGGTTTTTTGCACCTTGGACCTTTTTTTTTATTTGCCGAGTGGCAGCATTTGAATTGCTAGATAGGAGTGAAAGAAAGGAAAATTCACAAATGATTTCCCACATGAATTCCACGCAACCCACACTATTTGGGAAAACTGGAAACTTTACAGCACGAAAAGCTAACGCAGAAACGATTGTTATTGTTATGCTGAATACATTCAGCATTCACTAAATTTAGAAGAAAAAAACTTCGAGTCATGAATCTAAATTAATTATTCGGCATTTGAATGATAAATGGGCGCTTAAGGTAAAGCAGTGAATCAGTGAAAAATCTATCTACATATCGCGCAAATCGCACCCTCTTTGCATCGTTTATTGGCGGGGCGGCAAGTGGCGAGTTCTCATCCATGCGTGACACAAAGTCGATAGACTCACTGTTCATTCGCAATTTCGCATATACCATATGTGAATCGGGACTAATTGACTTTTCGAGACTTGGCGACCCATGCCACAGGAAGAGATGAAATGGGGAAGAGGGGAAAATGCGTAGCGAGTGATTAATCGAAAAGTCGGACTCATTGTGTGGCATAAAATCTCAATTAATTTTCATCCATTTCGCATCGGATTTGCATACGCACACACACACAGTATTTTTAAACACAAAATGAAGCGTATTACCATTTTTGAGCTCTGCATAAAAGGGGTGGGTATATGTTAAGCACGCATCTCTTCAGTGGAGCTTTCGCTGTTGACTCGCATTTGGGATTGTCATGCTTGTGCTGTATCTGCGCCATCTATGACTTTGAAGAGTCGTGACGTTTCCATGACAGTAAATTCCCCGTGAGTATCTCGTACCGGAGGGCGCAAATCCTTCCGCAGACTTGCCAAGGTTCTCGTAATGCTACTTGTGCGCTTTCAAAACTGTCCAAGAGCGACTAAGACCGTCTAAACATTGGTAGTGCGCTGGAAAGAATTCCCTGCTGGAGTATACAGAGTGATAAAAAGTAATTAATCCATGTAGCATAAATCGCCAGGATACTAGTTGATTACACACTTCGGACACTTGCCAGGAGATAAATTGCATTCCGCATTGTTCAGTCAATCATTTTGTGTGTGAGCGCGAGTCATGAAGATATGCCTACAAACGATTACATTATATGTGTAATGCGCATTATGTACGACTACATCACTGTGAGATATGAGTTTATATTCATACACCATCGGATGACACCCCCTCTCACTTGATGGATCGGCGCCGCAGCGCCACAGCGAAAAAGTATGCTTTTTTGAGAGGCGCCTCCACCATCGAACTGAATGCGCGGGGAAAACAGGCGAGATTTATTGAAATAAAGAGCTTTATAGCCCCTTTTCCAGCGAAACATGTTGGAGTTTGAGTTCGAATTTGAGTTTCGCACATTTGGGACGCGCGTTGATTTGTTGCTCGTCTTTGCGGTGCTCGATCAATAACCAGAAGGGCCAATACATCATAAAGTGATGCGCGCTAATGAGAACATTTGTTTTCGAATGTCATTCAGGGTAAAAATAATAAAAAAGTAATCAGCGCAATGAAAACGAAGAATTAAAAAAGGCCGTTAAAAAAAGACGAAAATCGACAATCGACATGAATATATTCAAGTTCCTTTGAGAGCACCGGCAAAAGCACAGGCGACGAATGAGTGAGTAATTAGCAAGATTGCGATTGCCGCCTCGCAAGGAAGGACTTTCCGGATGCTAAGACTCTGTTGGAGCGAGATTGGTTTCAATTACAAAATGCACGGCCGTGGTTCCCAGCAATTCGCAAAAGGCATACGAAAAGAAGAGAAGCGCTCGGCGCTGCGTAAAATTCAATCCAAACGTCTACATTTTACGATATGAACGAAGATATGAACAGGATTTGCGAAAAGCGCTAGAGGGGATGGAAAATAAGTTCAACTGCAAATTCCGGCGGCGGCGGCCGCTTGCGACGAATTTAATGAACGCATCACTTCGTCTTGTCACTTCATTCATAACTCGACTCCTTCCTCGCTCGCTTTTTTGCTTCATTTACCTTTCGCTTCGCTCTAATCTTGATGCTAATGTCATTCATTTTGTTTTCCCAGGCTTTCCCCCGTCCGTCGCGCACCTGGCCTAATCAATCATTGTCATTAATTTGTACTTATCAAAGAAGCACATGGAAATCACTCACTTTATTATCACACTTAAGTGCAGCGCAACATTTTCCTAATTGAATTGTACGGCAGTGCATTTATAATGATGGTTTGGCGTCACATCAAGTTTCGAGCTTCGAGCTTCGTAGCCACTTATCAAGTGGATAGATAAAGTTGGGAATTTTCTTTGCCTTGCATGCACACATTCCACAATACGCATAAAAGTAACGTCGAATAATTCCAACTTGAGTTCACTATCATGTTCCCACATCTCATTAGGGTTGCGTAATGTTTCTTACGGTTTCAAAGCACGCAACATTCATTGATCCCAATTTACTATTCTACTGCACAACAGCAGAAAGGACAAAATCAATTTGAGTGCGTTTCTTTTTGCTTCTAATTAAATCATCTAAAGTTCTGCGCTGTATGCCTTAAGGGAGTTCTTTACATACATCATTTGTCAGTAATTAATTACACTCTTTGTGAGCGCAGTGAAAAAAAAACGTGTGGTTTTGAGGGCTGAGCTAGAGTCGGAGTTCTAGCTCCAGGACCGACGCTAACGGCAAGTAATTAATTCATTAAGCGAATTAAAAAAGTACTTTTAAGGCAAAGTAATAATTAACTAACGTTGCTGCTTGCTGCCAGAAAAAGACAAATCTTAACATTTTAAAACTGTTAAATGTTATTTTCATCTATTTGGGATTCGCCGAGGAGTGGTGCAAGGACCTGGCGTTTAAGAGTGATTTGTGCGTTTTGCTGTCGTCCTTCCTCCCTCCACTCGCAGCCTGAAATAAGTTAAATCGGCGAATTCGAGCGCTCGCAAGATTTAAAATAAATTAATTAAGTTAACCGGACCGTGCAGTCGACGCAACTCCTTTTGCCCTCCTTTACTTTGGCCCTTACCTGGGATTTTTGGTGTTCAGCACGAAAATACGAGGAGCGTGCAAAGCATTGTAATTAATCAAATTGTTCAAGGTGGTGGAGTAAATTGCATGGCGTTTCTCAAGCACCCTCGTCCTTGACAAACCAAGATTTAAGACCCTTAGCACACACAATTTTATTGCACGTACTGGTACCGCAATCATAAGTATAGGTATAATTCAAGGTTGCGAAATGTTGGGAAAGGAAAAAGCGCATTTAGAAAAGGCTAAAGAGGAATGAAGAGAGGAAGGAATGAAAGGAATGAAGCAATAACGCTGCTTAGCCAACAAACATCGTTTCTTGCTGCTTGCTGCTGTGGGGTGCTTCATTATGAATACTCGATAAGTTGAGGTGCGGGCGCAATGTTCGATCGCTTAACGCCGGTGCGGCGTTGCGGCACGTCGCAGGGGTGCTGTGTGAGTGTGTATGTAGATAATTGCTTATGTTCCAATTTGTTATTATCTACATACGATACGAGGCGCGGTGCGCGCGCCTGGAGATAGCAATGGGAGGTAGCAATTGGCTTGGATGTTGGCGTGCATCGTTGTTGTGCCCCATGTGGTATGTAAATATTTGCGCGCGATCTAAATGAATTATATTCTTGTGTTTGTGTTATGCAGGGTCCGCAATCGATACCTGGGACATTAACTAGACGCATACAAGGCAGCAGGCAGGAAAATACACGTTTTAATGTTTCAAGTTTGTGCAAAGTGTAAGGTGGAGGCGCCGGGCTTGCTTCAATAAAATAAATTGTTAGTTACTTATCTATTCGTTGCTGAAACTTTTTGCCCGTAGGAAAAAGTTAAAAACTTAAAATTGGCCAGGATCATAGGAAGAATAAGGATTGCCATAAAGCAGACAAGGCAAGGGACCAGGGCAATTTTTATCATTACTGTAAAACCAGTTTCTGTTTGCTTTCCATTTAGTAGAGAAATTATTGTTGCAAGAGCGGCGGCATTTTATTAGTTTTCAATTAAAATTATGAATATTCTACGTTGAGCAATGTGCAGGCGTGGAACATAGTTGTTAAGGGTTGGTGAAATATGTCCCTGCCGCGGTGTCTAACATTCGCCGAATTCCGCATCTAGGCTAGATAATGCGGGGCGCGTAATTGGCAGCCGGTCGTTCAATTAGTGGTTAGTGTCAGGTGGGTATAACACTCGTTCGGCTATCACCTGACGCGAGGCGGGCGCTCGTGGGTATTTAAGCGGCCGCCTCCCCCCCCCCTCCTTTGACGCCCCATAAACACTGGGCCCCAAACGACGTGTTGGTGGCGGCCGCAGCCCTTCGAGGTTCATCGCGTGCATTACTTTATTCTCTTCGTTACTTGCCGGCTTCCGGGGCCCACACAGCGCCAGACAGTGATGGCCACATTAGCGCGCATCATTAACGCAGCATAACAACCAAACCACCAAACGGCATAACCTCAAATTCAGATACTCAGATATCCGATTCTGTATCAGTTTACTTATTGGCATAACAAGTAAAATCGCAAATCTATTTCGACGCTATAGTACAAGAGAAAAATTTTTTTGAGTAACGTGGTTAGAATTTTTTGTTTACATACTAAAAGTCGAGAAAATTCGGAGCATGCAAAATGCTTTGTTTTCTTGCACCAACTTTAAAATGGGAAAAACCCTTTCGGCGCCTCCACCAACATTTTTATTTTACGGATGTGTTTTTGGTGATATATTTGTTGATTACGTAATGAATTTGTTAACTTTTTACACATCCTATA
>JARJDQ010014136.1:0-19630 GCA_030264215.1 Geostiba sp. GC000077 | reverse complement strand
ATAAAGCAAAATATGAAAATAAATCGGAAAATTTTCAAATATAATTTTAAGGTACTTCCGGGGTCCTGATGGGGTTGGGACGGGGTGCATTTTAAAGAGCGTCTTCTTTGCTATCCGACTGAAGCAGCTGAAACAGCTGAAACAGCACGAAAATAAGTGCGAAAGTGATTTTGGATGAATATTCGATTTTTACAAAAGTATATATAGTACAAAAGTGCTTCGAAAATCGAAATTTAGCGAGGGAGTACAAAATGACGATTTTGGGCGAAATCTAGTTGCATAGTACAAAAATGAGAAAAATCGTGAAAAATATTTGACTAAGACCCTGAAGACGCACGGGTCTGTGGCGGCGCACGGCGCTGATGTTACGGATACACGGCATAATGTGCCGAAAGTTTTCAACACACCAAAAAATAGACAAATGAGGGTCAAATGTATGTCAAATGTCAATCCGTCATCAAGTGATATTTTCTTATGGTACATGCAGAGTTTAAAGATACTATTTTTAGAGTGGTCGCAGAAGAAAAAGTTTTTATTTAGGTTTTCAAAAGAAAGTTATTGTGTATTCAGTTGTCATAATTTGTTCGCTGTATTGACACCTATACCTCACACCGCATCTTGCATCATTATATCTTGATTATCACCCAAACGGTACTTGCTGCCCGTAGATGCTGGTGAATGTTGTGTTATCATCCTGTGTTTGCCACCCGCCCACGCAAATGCGCACTTCTTATCACCATCCTATTGATTGTGTAGATTCTAGGACGCCATAGCGCGTGCGACATGTGTCGGCATTCGGGGATCGGGGATCAAAAATCGAAAGGGTAAACAGACCCAGGGCAGGCAGATGCCGTTTGATTATAGCCGCTCATAGTGTCCAAAATATAAAGATTCCAACTTCCAACGCCCACGCATCTGCTGCGCTGCTATTGATTTATTTACGTAGATGTTGGAGAGAAATGAAAAAAAAACCGGAAAGAAGTAAACGCTCAGATTCAATATTAGCACGGAGGTCGAGCTCGTGCCAAATAATTCATACAAAGTACTCTTACTCTAAAATCAGTACACTTCAATATGAGATGTGAGATATGGAACTCGAGTGAAAACTTGGAAAGATTTATTTTGCAACAGCCTATACCTATATAGTTTGGAGTTGGGTGGAACTGTGGAAGGGTTCAATATGAAGGTGTTTCGTGGAAAATAAAGTCTTTGTAATCTGGGCGATGCACATGCGACATGTGTTTGCGAGGGAGTGTGTTTACCCTCTTTTTGGCGCAGCGAGCGAATCCCTCAGAACGGATGTGTTCCGATTTTTGGCGTACGGATTATGATGCGATGCGCATTGGGAACATTGGGGTTCAGGTATATCAAAGGGTTGCACACGGCCTGTGTGCGCAACAGGCATGTGCCCGCATAACAATTGGACCATCGGCGCCAAAAGCAGATGCAAAAATATCTGATCTTTCTATAATAGTTTCTGGCACACTAGCACAACACTATAGCAACTCTAGACACAATCAGCATTCATTGATCATAGAGTTTGATTCGTCCGTTTTTCAGGTGGTAGAGTAGAAGGTGGAAGAAGCGTGCCAAGCAAACAAACCAATTTTACTATTTTATGCGACTCATTTTAGGTCTAAGGCTGTTGTCTAGACATGTAAATGCTTCAAACTAGCCGTTTAAATACAAATTATTTTACCAATTTTATATAATTTTTTGATAATATTGTTATGCATCAGTATGCATCAGGGTAGTAAAGTTGCATTTTTATTACGAATGTGGAGATTATTTGCATTATAGGCATTGAAAAACTATTTATTCTACGACCACTCTTAAAATAGCACTTTAAACCCTATATGTGCTATTAGAAAATGTCATTTGATGACCGATTGACATTTGAGGAACAATTGTCTACTTTCTGGGGTGTTGAAAACTTTCTGTACACTTTGCCGTGTATCTGTGACGTCATCGCCGCGCGCCGCCACAGTAAACAAGTAACCTCAAAATCACAAAGAAGGTAATGATTTGTTGCAATGATTACAATTAATCTGCAGCATGCCTGAATAGACTTCTAGAAAAGTCGGTGAAGCAGGAAAGAAGCTGTACGTGACTGCATCTGATTGCTGTACAGCTCCTGAAGCTTGGAGGACTGCAGTACAGCCATACATATAACAAACAGTGCCTGTTTACATCTTACTAACAACTAACACCATCAGAAGGGAGATAAAATAGGGAAAAATGAATGTGCAACGATTGGAGAGCAAGTCAAGACATAAATAACACTATTAGGTGGTCGTAGAAAAAGCAATGTGTATAGCTAGTGTAGAAAGTGCCTCTATAACAGGCATATACAACAAAATACCACAATAGTTATTTATAGCACGCGGAAGCGGAAGCACTCCTTTTTACATGGTTTAAATGGGCGGCCAATTGTGAACTAAACTCATATAAGCACTCTTGGGGTGCGATAAAGTAATTCTTGCACCAAGACTTTTCACCAGTTGCATCGAGTTAACAAATTTTCAGTAACTCTTTGGCTTGAGTTTTGGTTAAGTTGTAAGTTGTCATTGATTTACAGGTTGCGGCGAGCGATTATCGCAAACACGCCTCCACCGCCTTCGGTGCCGCGCTCGCCGCGCCGCTAAAAACAAACATATCACTGCGGACACTGCGGTGTTGCCGATGATATGCATTGCTCTTGCAGGTAACATGGTTGCGCGCCAAGCCCCAGACTGGCGATGCGATGATATGTTTGTGCGAGCATGCTCACACTCCGTGTGCACTTTTTGCACAAGCCATTGTAGTCTCAATCGACGGCGGTTTCTTTGCCTATAATATTAATACACAAATGCACCGATGAGGCCGAAGAGCGAGGATCGAGGATGCTTTCGCTTCGAGCGCTAAAGGAAACAGATACAAACCACACTATACCGCCAATGATCAATGAACAAAAAGTGAATTCGCTCTCTATCTCTTTTAAATATTGCTGTGTCTTTTTTTTATAAGCACTCTTGTGGAATGGTGAATCTTGTATTGTTATTTCAATCGGGTCAAAATACTTACTTTAGATACTGAGGGTCACGCAAAAATTGTCAAAAAAGTTAAATTTAATTTTATCTTAAAAATCAACCTTGACAAAGTTTAAGAATACTTAAAAAACCATTGTCGGTCCAAATTTTAGGACCGAAAATGAAATATTGCAATGAAAAACTTTCAAAACCCGAAGGACAAAAATTAAATACGAAATTATCATTTTTCAATTTTTGACAAAATATAGTATATTGTGTACGTCAGGCTGAAACGCTTTTCGAGTTTTGGCCCAACGTACACAATATACTATATTTTGCAAAAAAATTTAACATTTCTTGTATACTCGGTATATTTTGCGTTGCTTTCCAAGTACGAAGACAATAAATTAAAGCATATTGTACATTTCTATTTCGAGATTAAGTGATCATCGCCTGAGCAAATTATACGTTCTGGCAACGCCCGTCGGTGGAGGAGTCGCGAATCCGGCCGCGCACGAAACCCATAATGCGCCGTGGGTGCACATAATTCACGCGGTTCGTGTTCCTTCTTAAATATTGAAACGTTAGCCATCGAACGCAAATATTGATAATGAATCGCCACCAGCGGAATTTCAGTTAACTCTCCCAACGAACGCACAGGCCATACAACACGCAAGCGCAAGTTGCTCATCGATATCTTTCATTGAAGACCTGTGCCGAAAAAATAAGTTAAGAATGTAACGATTCAATAATCTAAACATACATAAATACACGTCTTAATTTATATTTTGTGATGCCGGTTGATGTAGGTTTGATTTAGAAGCATAAAAATAAAGTTTATATTTAAGAAGTTCCTCTTGAGTATTTTGAAGCAGATGTTTTTGCACTTTAAGTACGAAGTAAGTAATTTAGGTGCAAATTCGCATTTTTACATCTGTTTCCCTTTCCAGTCTCCAATGGCAATCGTTTCCTGATTTTTTTTTTTTACCCAAACGCATTTTACGTTGTGTGTATCTCATCCGAAATTTGAGTACATATTCCGCACGCTGCATGCTGCTCCATTGAGTATTCTTTACAATTATTTGTTGTTCTCTTGGCACATTGGCAATCGCTACTCTTAAAGCGTGCCCAACAGCATCATAACCGGCGAGAGGTGAAGGTAAATCTGTATTGAGGAGTGTGGTGCGCCCAGATAGTATACATTACCCATTTTTATTGGAAACGGGAATAATTTCAGGCATTTCAGCTGTCCCGGTGGCTCGGTCGCAACAATGACCCTTTTATGCGGTGGCACATGCCAAAAGTTTACCCTTTCAAGCGTCACCGCTGGCCTGCGCCTGCTCGTCTTCGTTTCCACGCCACTGCGGCCGCAAACTGGCCTATATTAGGACACTTTGGACACTTTGGACACTTTACACACTTCACAAGACAAACACTCTTCGCATGCCATTCAGTGAAGTAAGTGCACATTCACCTGGAGTTGTTTTATTTAGCAAACTGTGTAAATATGAAGGAAGTCCCTGCAAAGAGTTACACTCAACCTTAAGGTAGTCCTTCCACGACAACTTCCTTCGATAGAATTTCATTAAATTTTGCAGACGTACTAATCAGACAATTATAAGACAAAACTTTTAATGCAGAAAAAAATTCACTCGAGTTTGGCTCGCCCAACAAGCCTATATGTCGCACATTAGTACATTGTATGACAAATAGGGAACGTGACACTTTTACGGACGAGGGACGATTGTTTGAAGTTTGTTGGGCGAGCCCAAGGCGAGTCGGCGGAGAGGTATGTTAGATTGAGCTTTGAGCTTACATAGAAGGTCATTAAACGCTACCGAATTCTACTTCTACTTTTAATTGGTTTTCTCTAAAAAAAAAGTCAACCCGTTCAAAATACCTTATTTTATGACCGTTTGTTTACTATTTTAGCCACCTCACTTTAATAACCTAACTTACCTAAGATATATAACCGTTTACAGTTATGTTTCCACGGGTCCAGTAACATCCCGAACCCGATGAAAGATCTTGACTTAACCTTTGATGTTTTCTCCAACTAATGATCAACAAATATCCATCTGAAACTTATTTGGGTCAGCAGCCAATAAAAAATTTAATAAGAGCACAATATATATTTTTATTGCACTCCTTTATAGTTTTTTACGCTCACTCTGTTTACTGCTTACTGTTTACTGTTTAAAGACTTTACTGTCTTTACAGTTCACAGTTTGCACCCTTAACCCTTTATATTCTTACTCGTCAGCATCACACTCCACTCTCTATTACATTTTACGGCTGCTTTAAATTTATTCTTTATTTTTATTTATTTATAGTGTATGCTTGCAGTTTATTAAAAATAAAATCAGGTTACGGGCCCTGTTACAGGTCAACTGTTTGCCTAAGCGTTTTGAGTTTTGATCTTGATGTCTCCCAGTCTGAGAACGAACATTCTCTGATCGAAACAAGAGCAAAAAGAAAAACGTCCCGAAGCGATATTTCAATGCTTCTAGGAAGATCAAAATATATCGAGATCAAAGTGTTGCATCTTTTCATTCTTTGCATCGCGATGCACCGTTCATCTTTTGTCTTTTTTGTGTGTGGTGTGTGCGGTTGAATTTGGAGCGCGGTATATGGATCATAATAATTGTGTCTGCGTCCACACTGAAGATCACACTTCAACACCTTCAAGACAAATATACCAAGTGTTATCAAATTTAAAAAAATTCCAAATACTCAATTTTGGTGTTATTACTTTTGGGGATGTTGAATATTTTTTAGACACTTGCTATAGTAGGACATCTGCCCCCGTAACGAGAAATATTAAAATGCATTCTCGTAAAATAATATTTAATAACAGCCGCACACGCATGTGAAGCAGAGTGAAGAAGCAAGCAATGAGAAAGCGTTTCATTGAGAAAGCCCCACAGCTCTGCGGACGCTGAAAAATGACGGCGGCGGCGGGCGGCGTGCCTTACCGGTTAATAAGCGCACTGTAAATCAATTCGCTTGTCAGCGTCGATATTCAGCCGGTAGTAACGAGCCGCTGGGCCGCCGCGTCCAAGAAATTGTTTTCTTCCCATCAGCCATCAGCCATCAGTCCTTCAAACCGCTTCAGCCATTCCATTGTTATGATTTTTTATTGCCGAGCTTTTTACTGTCGCATCCAGGCGTTTTATCGGCATGGGAGTTTGACATCGAGTGTAAATTTTGTCGAGTCGACTTCGCCGCGGTAGGAGATAATAAACGTGACAACAAATCGTTAAACACAAATATTTTACAACAAATTTACTGCTTATAAATTATACAAACAGCATAAAAGTGCAGAGAATCAAGTTCAAACTTTTTGGTATTCAAAAGTTCAGAAGTTCTCATAATGTTTAATTTTCATCAAAACTTATAATACAGTCAAATTACACTCAAAATAGCATCTCGGAGGAAAGTTATGGGGTAGTTATATTCTCTTTAATTCCTTATGTTTTATACAATGCAAAAATACAAGGAAAGGCAAAAGAATTCTTTTTTTTGTCTGTTTTACAATTTGTAGGACATGTACTTCCCACTTCCATTTTGAATTAAGATGTTTCTTACGAATGGTTCATAATTTTAGAGTTATAAGCAAGAAATCAGAAAGGAATAATACTTTTTTTTGTCTTTCTTTGCATTCGGATTCTGCACCCAAAAAAACATAAAGAATTGAACGAATTAAAACTACCCCAATACTTTCCTGCGATAAACCCCATCCTAGTGTATTATTAGTAGTGAGCATATTATAATGCTAATTTAACAATCAATTAAATATTGGCATATTTTATGGACTTTGAAGGGTTGACAAGCTTTGAAATCCCCGACTATCACTAGGTACTCGATCAATGATTATGATAATTTTATGCAGATTCTTTTCAGTGAGAAATTATGCAACGTAATGCAAAATCCTCAAAGTTCTAATTAAATTGCAAACGAATGCAAATCTCGTCTCTCATCAACCCCAAAACCGAGGGACAATTCATCAATATGCTGGTAGGAAATTTATCAATAAGTGTTGTACATAAATATATCTGCATCATATAGTTGAAGTTTTACTTGGTAGGGTGCAATATTAACATATTTTTACCCTTGGAGTATAATATGTAAGAGGTAGATTATACGTGATTATATTTTTGCAAGTTTCGCATTTTTAATTTGTCGATACCCCGATACTAAATCCATTCAAGGTCACCCCAGATGAGATCCAGAGCAACGAAAAAATAAAAATATATCAACTAGACACCGTGTGCTGGAGATCTTGGATGTTAGGAGGTAGAATTATCGAGGTATTAGTAATAAATAATAGGATTGGGATTCGGGCTGAGGGTAGGTTTGCTGGAGAGTCATCGAGACAATCGCCTGAGAGTTGCAACTTGCTACATAGTATTTTAACCTTTGAAAAAAAGAGAATGAGGGCAACGAAGAAACGACGCGTCGGAAGAAACGGTAAATCTTAGAAATGCTAGAAGTAGAACCCAGGTCTCAGGTAGAAAGGCCGAAATTCTATAGTTACACCAGACCTACTGAAGTTATAGTGCATTAGGCCAGGGCCAGGGGAATACGGAATAACTAGTAACTACCCTTGTGGACCCAGGACCCAGGTCGAACTGAAACCAAAAGAGATGAAAATCAAGGTTTTATAAAATACAGCATCATCATCTTCATATATGCATCAAGGGAATTAGGATATTTCTAGGTTAGGTATATTAATAAAACCTTAATAAAACAAAATTGATAAAATAATAAGTCCTCCTTTTCCTCGGATTTGTGAATCCCCAAAGTCAAAAATTGAATATATTTTTAAACAGCTCCAATTTTTCAGCTCCACTTCCAAGTCGTGATATAAAAATTCAAAAAAATGCTATATTTGAAGTTCCCCGCCGCGCACAGTGAGTTTCACAGCGTTCCAAGCAACCTCAAAAAAAGCGCGAGATTTACGACCTCACATTAATAATTATGACCTGTTAGGTAAATAATATCGTGGTGTTCACTATTTCACTCTGCGGATTCCCGGTGCTTCAAGCAGCGTTTTTGGAATTTTCGTCGATTTTACAGAGTATTCTAACCTAACATGGCTGAAATAGTGGTTTCGTTGACAAATTGCCGTTTTATTCATCGCGATCAGATCCGGAGGTGAGCTTTTGTGCGCTGCTTGTGTTCGCTGGATGTTCGGCGTTGTTCACTCCGGTTTTGTCTGCGTTGTAGCGCTGTCAAAACGCCCATAGCGCACCCGCGACGGAAAACAACATGTAGCTTGTTTTACCGGCGAACAAAAGCGTCTTCTTCTTTTGTTGCGATGAGGACTTCTTGTGCGGAGATTGCCTTGATAGAGATGTTACTCTGTAACAGGTTACAACTTATTTGCTTTGCATATATGGTTGAATAAAAACCAAATGAAAATTAGCTAAAACTTTTGATTTTGAAATTGAACATGGAGGATAGAAGAGAAAGTCTGTAAAATAAGTTTTTACTCTTTTTGACCTAATCGGATTTACCTCTATTGGAAGAAGTCAAGAGTTGAGGGAAGAGGGACCTAACCTGAAATTAACCTGAAAAAATATTAGTTTGACAGTACGTGTAGTGTAGACTCATTGTAGGGCTCCTTGAAAATGCATACGCTGTAAGTAACTTTCATTCATCTCGGTTTTACGTCCTCCATTCTTGATCTTCACTTAATTCCCTAAATTCCTTAATGCTCGCTTTCATTCAGATTTCGGGCTCCTTTTCAACTCTTGAAAATGTCTTCAGTCTTGAGGTCTTCAGCATTCACACAGTCTTGATTCTTACTTCTTAGTATACGATATCAAGAATACAAGAATAGTCCTTGGTCATGCCTATAGTAGTCATAGTAATTACGAAACGGACGATTTTGGTCCGCTGGTCCTTTGTCACTGGCGGCCCTTGCCTCGTGACGCTAGTGAGTATGAGACATGAGTGCGTATTTATGTAAGAGATTACCACTTCTTATGCCCGCTAACCGCATCAGCAGCTTATGCGATTGTGTCGGAAATGAGCTTAGCATTGACGTTTAGTCCAGCGTATCGCGGCGATTATTACACGGACTGGACGTTTACCACGATGAAGACGTTATAGTTGTCCGAGTGCAAGCTTTAAAGTTTGAGGTTAAGCGCGTTAAAGTTGCAGAGTGCGGAAAACGTCCTGGAGTGGCGAATATAAATGGATAAAACGGATTTTTAGCATGGCTTATAATGAGATTACGTAATGTTAAAGTATCCTTTGTCGAAATTCGCATGACAATGCTTTCAAGAAGAAAGGCTTTTGCTTAAAATCTGACCAAAAAATTTTGAGGTTGAGGTTTTAATTTTAAAACGTTTTGAGTAGCGCGCGTTCTTCGAATAAATTGACGATTAAATCATAACCTCGCAACTTTGACACGAGATTTTTTCAGATATTTTGAGAGAGGGTAAAATTATCTATCCAATGGTGTTAGATGCAGGTACGCCGAAGACTTAGTTTTCGAAATACACGGGGTAGAATTTGGATTTTGCACCAATTCACTGTTCCATGCGTTCGTCGGATAAATTAATGATTAAATCATAGCCAGGCAATTTTGGCACGAGATGTTTTCACGTCAATTGAAAGAGGATGAAATTTCCAATCGAATGGTGCACGTTATAGGTGCGATTTGAATTTCGAACACAAAATATAGACCTTTTAATTTCGTATAAATCTGCATAATTGAAAGTTTTCAAGTTATTTTTTTCATAGCCACGTAAGTTTTATTTCAATTATTTTGAAGCCACTAGGAAGGCATTAAAAAATGCCATCTGGTGATACCAAATTACGATCAATGATTTCCCAATTCCCACACAAAACGTGACTCTGGGAAGCGTGACTCCAGTTTCAGGCCAGTATACTAAAAAGGCCTAACTTTAAAAGGAGTTATTGGACAGGAAAAAGTCAAAAAGTGGTCAAAATCGGATTAATTTGAAGTGCCCACGCCTTCAAAGTCATATTTCCAAAAATCGTAGAAAAATTCAAAACCAATATTTATCATACTAGTTCCCAGTAAAATCCACACAGCACACAGGGAGGGGTATGAATGGAATATGATCCGCTTAAAGTCAAAGAAAAGGATTTCAAATATTCGCAAAGCATGAGCAAAAGTAGCAAAAGTCAAAAAGCTATATAATCAGTGTGAAATCAAGTAAAAATATTTGTACGACACCACAATTTGAAAGTAAGCCAAATCGGCTTAAGAAAAAGTACTTTTCATGCCAAAAATGTCTGAAGAGTTTTGGCAAAAATTGAAAACCTCTGTGCCGTTTGCAATTTGCACATTGTGGCTGGATATCTTAAAAGTGAAACTCAAATTCTTCGCGTCGGCGCAGCGCTAAAAAATCGCCTTCTGCTAATTGATTTTTTTACTGCTGACCCGCCGCCATCTTGCCTTCTGGATATTTCCATTACACATTCTGGCATTCAATACCTTCAGAGAGACGTTGTAACGAGCGTAGCTAAACGCGACGAGTCCGAAAATTCAGGCGCAATGAAAACGCAATAAAACATTATGCTTGGCCTTCAAACTTTTGTAACACTTTGCAAGATTTCAGGTGCACTTTTCTCGCAGAATTTCAGGGAACCAGAAATAGTAGAACTATAGAGAAATGCCCCATTCATGCTTGCTCCATCTAGATTTGCTTGTGATCTTGTGATCTTGATCTGTTACGTTCTTCTATCAATTGAATATCTTGTTGGCAAACGCGCGCCGAAATACCTAACCTATTTGCGGCGCATCTGCGACCTACTTTTGCGCAATCGCCCAGCAAACTGCAAGACAGAAGAAGCAAAGAACCAAAGAACCAAAAGCGCCAAGCGTCAAGAGGCGTAAGGCAAGTATTACGTTACTCATTTTGCATCACCTGCTAGCTGCACTACCACACTCCTCACAGTCTTCACGAGATACGAGTCTTCATGTCTTCACATGTTTGTAGTACTTACTTACTTACCATTACATTTTGCCTTACATTGCATTGAAGAAGGACGCAACACGACTATTAGGCGTTTGGCACATTGAACTACAAAACGAAGAGTGAAGAGGAAAGAAATGCGACAAAGCACGTGCTCGAATTAATGCACCCTTCATTGTTACTTCCACGCGCGCAAGACGCAAAGAAACACGAGCACACCTTCTGACATCCAACGGCATCAGCATTATATAACCATCTATTATTATCCTGAAAGCCCTGAGGATTGAGAGGATATCGTGTTGGTTGTCGTATAGTCGTATAGTCGTAGGGGCTCGATCGAACGGTAGAGTTGCCAGATTTATCGATTGATTGATCGATCCGAGGGTACAGTTAGACGGAGTATTTTTTACTCCTGTACTAACAGTATTCATCGAACGATCGAACAATAGAAGCATGCAATCCGTAGGGCATATATGGGGAACCAGGGTTAGGATGAAGTGTTGAATATGCAGTAACTAATAACTGCGGCAACAAAAAAAGCTCCTCCAATATGATAAACGGCTTCAAAATTTGAAGTTCTTTAAAAAGTGGGTGGATTCATAATGCATATGTATCCGGTTCAAAAACATCACTTCCGAAATGTTAGTACCGTTAACATATTTTTAGATCTTAAAAATACCGTAAACTCTATTACCTGGTGGGAAAAAAAGACAATTTTTTGAAGCTTCTTCAGGTCTTCAGTATCAGTTTCATCTTGTCCGTTTTGTCTAAACCTCTAAACGCATGTTTAAGGTCTTCAGATATTTTGCAAAAGCATCGATTACAAAGTTAATCGACCATAAAAATCGACGATCTGATCCGATGTTGGATGCACCAAGGATGTCGAAAGATCTTAGCATCTCTAGAGTTACAAAAGATGGAAAGAGTTGAAAGGAGGACCATAATCGAAGTCGATGAGCGTGGTGGGCACCGATGCTGTGATGCTGAATTGGGTGAATTAAGCATTTTGACTTATTTACGCGCTGGAGGACGGACGAGGCCGGACGAGGGTGTCAAGTGCACATGAGCACTCGATCGGGACCTGGCATCGAAACGAATCTGTCAGATTATAAGATTTCGGAAACTTATCATCAAAAAAATGTAAGGTCTAAAAATGGAGAAGGTACGTCCCATCCCAACTTCTAAAACTTCAAGTATCGAAAATAATCTTGATATAGGGAATGGGAAAAGAGACAATTAACCGTAGAAGAGGTAAAGAGGCTTAACCCTATGCTATAAGAACGTCAAAAAAGCAAATTAAAAATTGCTTCAAACTAAAAAGTAACTCTTCAAGTCAGGTAGGATATAGGGGTGGTGGGTGGAAATATTAATTTCATTTTCGGGAAACCAAATTTTAATTAAATACGTTTTAAATCCAATATTATTGAGGAAGTCTGCAATTATATTCCATCTTAAACTTAGGAAACCCCGGGAGGTTTTCTTAAAATTCCATAACGTAGGTAAGTATACCTATAGAAAATTTAAAAACCTATTGATACATATTTTTTGAAATGGTCAATATTTTGGTTATTTGTCAAACAGGAAGAAAGCATTATTTACGTCGTGCATTCTTAGACGTACTACAATACCACGCAGAGATTCTAGAGAAAGGATTCGCAACAGCGTGTAATACCAACACTGAGCAGATTATGACAAATAATCCGAATATGACAAATCACTGGAGTTGGAGCTTCCCAAAATTGTCCTTTGATCATATTTTTTCCTCTCGCATGCGCCGCATGATATTTGTTTGCATACAAACGCCGAATATAATATGCGTGCGACCACAATGGCAGATACACATTGATACAAAGCGCAGAAAGAGTTGAGGGACTCTTGAGATCATGCGCATCCGAGCCGATAACAATGTGCACATTGTAAGCGCCGCGGTAAGCAAGAAGTTTATCTGGGATCGATCTGGGATCTGAATTTTTGCCAATCCAATGCCAGGGCTCCAAACCAGATATATATCTGTGTTGTGACATCAAAAAAGAGGAGAGAATGTTGTAATTTTTCAAATTTACAAATATAATAATATTACAACGATTAAGGACATCGGACATCATAAAAGTAGAAATAGTAAAAATTAATTCTTGCGCATCTGCCCCGTATGAAATTAAAATCAAAAATATAAACAAAGACAAGACAAAAACAAGTTCACTAAGTTCTCCTGAGCATGCACACTTGCACTTATAGTGATATTTATAGATCTACTTATTTTGCAGCGATGATGCAGAAGATGCTGGCGGTGAAGGTTACTGTGCCAGACTACCAGACGTTGCCCGCAGACGCGAAGACATACTAACCCAAAGCAATTGCCAATGCCAATGTGTTTGGCTTAGATTAAAATAGACGCCGCCGCAGACGATAATAAGAAATCCGTGACTGCGACCTGCGAAACTGTGAGAGTACCAATGGAAGAAGGTGAAGGTGACTTGGGGAGTCGTCTATAAAAATCGTTAAATGCGCGGCGCGCGCGTCACGAATTGTGCGAATCATGTGGGTACCTGCTGCAATCGACCACGAACTAAACACACACAACACACAACACATCGAAAGCAAAATTGATGTAATGGATCGTGGAAGAGTGTAAGGCAGTGGGACAGATGCTGCTCATAGCACAGTGAGCAATATTCGTTATCACTGTACCAGTACCAAGTACCAGTTTCAGAAAAAGCAAATCGAACTAATTCTTAATTATTGTAACTTGATGGAGCTTGGAGCCTGGGCCTGGAACGGCTGGCACCTGAAGCAGATGTTTATTAACGCGTGATTTTCTTTCAGGCACGAGCAGCGATTTCAGAGACACATAGACTGTCTTTGGACTTGGCCTCTTGGTAGGTATTTTGGTGTGGTTTTATTGGCGGAATGTGGAATCGATGAAGTTTGTGTTGCCCTTGACACGCGCTGTGGTTGTGCATCGTGTCGGATCATCTCATCAGGTGTGCCCCAAGATGCGGGTGCCCATAGGTTGGCGGCCCTGGCGGCCCTGGCGATGTCGCCGCGCGCATTTCATAAAAGTGTGCTTAATTATCCGCACATTAGATAGCGACGCACACGAAGCGGGCACGCCAACCACCAACCGCCAAGAAGTCGTAGACGAAAAAATCCAACACTCCACGATGAAGAAGTCAAGGCCTCTTCGAAACGGCAATTTCTCATCGCCACGGGATTTCATACTGCCATACTGGTAGTATAAGAAGTACGACAACAAATCGTTCTCGAGATACTAGTGACTACTGATCTTCAGATGACGGATTGAAGCCCTGCTAAGTGAGTTGTAATCCAAGGTGTGTGTGCGTTATGGCGTTATGGGTCTCAACGGGGTATTCAATTTCGAATGACTCTCCCAGCGGGCAGCGAACACCACGGATGTCACCATGGGAGATGGGACTATAATAAAATTTGTCACTGATTACTCGAACTCGAGCTCGACGGAGGATCTTTTAGCGACCAAACATTTTTTATGAAAGAGGACAGTGGGAGTAGCAAATATCCCCTGCGGTGTCTACTATATGTCAAGGGGAACCTACTACAATTTTAATATTTGGTTTTGGAGGCTTCTCCTCCCATTCCTAGTAAACTTCGGGGACCACACGTTGATTCTCACCAGAGTGGTGTCACTGTTTGGTGTTGTATTGTTCTAGTTCTAACACTCCAACTACCAAAATTTCGAATTCGTGATTTTTAATTATGATGAATGGCTTTATGGTAAGTACATAGCCCGGCATTTTTCATAAGCAAGATACCAACATACCAACAATAAAACACGCCTTGAAGCAGCTTGGAAGAGCTTGGAACAGCTCGGAACAGGTGAAATTGCGCGGGCGGATTCAGATTATTCGCGAGTATCTGCTTCTTCTTGCTGGGTTCTCGGTTCTCAGGCTACCTTCGGGCACTTTTAATAAACCATCGGTTGTTCACTCTCTACACAACACTCCACACTCCACACACTCGCATTTCAACCTGGCGTTTCCTCTTCGATCTTTTTTGCGCGTTTTGTTTATGTCTTCCTTTGGCCCCGACCCTTTGGTATACCTGGTGTTGTGGTGTTAAATTGTTGACGGAACGCACACAAACACAAAAGGAGCAAAGCATATTAACTATTAAGTTCATAAATTAATTGGGAACTGTGCAAAGTTGCATTTGCATTCGGAGAGCATATACCTTCGGGGACGTGTTGTAAGTTGTAACTTCGCTTTCAGCATTGACCACGCATTAATGCGTGGTCCGTGTGGTTTTCGGGACCCTTTGAGTATCGGCTCAATTCGCAAACCTCGAAGACCTTTGGAGAGCTTTATACGTCAGCGCCCGGTGCGGGCGTAATTAACTGACCCCAAATTGTTGAAGAAATATCGCTCATTGTTTTTCGTTCTTCGACCGCACTGAAGACAACCACTGCGATCCCTATTGTTGCGTGCTCATTAATTAAGCAACTAATTCAAACGACTTCATCAAGACTGATGGGGCTTTTTCCCTTTCGCTTGTTTGATTAAGACGTTTCACAGAGGTTTAATTGATACACCCACACAAAATACATCTAGATTCTAGAACCATAAAGAACTTAAAATTTGATTTTTAACATTTTTAAATGTTAACGGTCATTTTCTTTTTTTTCTTGTTTGCTCGCTCAACAGTCATGAATGTAGTACATTGAGGGTGGAATGTGTACTTTTCTGGTGCCATATGCTCTTTTGTACTTGTTGATCATGATCGAAGTTCTCCCCTCGCTCCAAACAGTCCAAACATCGAAAACCTAACGGTTACGTTGGAAGTTGGATAAATGCCCACCACATGTTGTACGTTGAATAAAATCCTCGTAATATGAATATTTCACATGTCCAGTAAACCTGGGTAATGTACTTGTTGTGTTGTGCCTTCAAGTGCAACAGTAGTCCACTGTCCTGAATTACACGTTACAGAAAATGTTAACGGTCACTGATTGCACAGGTTGATAATAACATGCGTCATAAGCCACACAGATTAACATTTACATTCATCATACTTTCAGAATAAAGTTGACATAAAATTTTATTGGAATTTTACGTTTATCGCTTCCTCAATTCAGCGGGGCATTCAAAAATCTTCAAAAACCGCCCATTTTGAAAGTTTTGATTGGGACTATTGTGTTGGATCCCCAACCCTTGTTAGGCTGCTTTCAATCAATTATTAAGAGTGTCAAAACAACTTTTAGCGTTATCTTCGGCTTTCTCTGCACATCCGGATCATGCGTGAGGCTTTTATAGGACAACGGTAACGAGCTCTGAGAAACCCAAATCTCACACTTCCAAACCCTTGCGCCAGGGAGTTAATTGTTGTTGGACTATAACGGATTGATTAAAAACGATGTTTTATGATTTTAGATTTGAGATTTCATTCCGCGTGGAGCTTTGGCGTTGGGTCTGCTATAGTTTTTCGAGATGGACGCCTTCTGACAAGCATATCTAAAGCAACGCCAGACATCCAGACAGAAGCTTTAGGTAGTCGCGTGTTACGACTACCAGACATCACATATCACATACCGCGCGCAACAAGCTCTCCGGCGATAGATACCACGAAGCGATACGCGATTTCACGTGCATTCACATTGGGTATTCTTCGTAATTAATTGTAATCGAAGTGTCAAAGATACCGGGATTACAACTTCTACAATGCTGACCTGTCATGTTAAGATTCAACACAAAAACAGACCAAATCAAGTCTAGCAGACTATATAGAGACTAGCTTACAATATTATAGGTTAGGTTAGGTTTGGTATAGAAAATATCAATGTTTTCCCACAAAGATTCTGTGCGTACTTTTTTGGATTGAAAATGTGGTTCTCATGAACGGACATTTATTATTTTGACGTGTAACTGTCGTCGCCCCTCTGCTAGAAGGGCTATCCGATCGTCCATCCTCATGTCCATATGGCACCGATCTGCGTGTGAAACACTCCTTTTTTGGCTTTTTCTACTGCTTTGTATCCCACACCCCACACTGGCACTGGTAACCTATATATGCGTGTCTAAAAGTATCAAATCCGTGTGCAAAGTGTTATTGTCCACCTTGCTATTCATTGATTCACACCAAACGGAGTTGGAACGGTTGGAGGATGTGGAAAGGGGAACGTCGGCGAAATTCGCACGGACAATGCCGGACAAAGCGAGATGTCGTGCAAGAATATTTTGCAAATATCTTCATAAGGGGTGCCTAAGGGGTGGTAATATGTGGGAAAGCCCACCGTTTACTGATTCCACCATCACAAACCATCAATATCAAGAATCAAGTGTACCAATATTGGAATCTTAAAATTTTGATTTTTTGAACGAAAAAAAATTACCTGTAGGAAGGGTTCACACACTTTTTGCAACTTCATCATAAATAGAAGTTCTACGTTGTGCTGGGATGATTTAGAATTTGTAATTTTTGGAATGCCACTGCCTGTTGCTACTGCTGGAAGTTCTTCATAAATTAACTCCATAACTCCATGTGCAGACCTCAACTCAACAATCGATTCCACATGTCATCTTCCTATTAAGGCACAGACCATTGTGTCATTGATTTTATCAAGGTCAACTCGACTCCAACTCGAAGACATAATTTCACCTTCCTCCCGTGCTTCTATGCAGCATAATGAAAATTGTTTGATGACGGGTGGATTATTGTGATTAATTAATTATGTTTACATTATTATCTGTTGTCGGTTTTAAATGACCGCAATTTCGTTGGAAATAACATGCGATTTGCGTGTGAGGATGTGAGGTCTTTTCTTTTTATCAAATTATTACATGCGATTGCAACCACATGCTGTCCGCGAATAAAATCCCAAAAAAGGAATACATTTGTACAAGTGCAGAGGAGAAGTTGAACAAGTTGTGGTTTTTAATAGAGGAAATTGAAAGTTCCCATAACTTAGAATCCGGTATAATTGAGGTCAGTTGAATTTTTTCCGATAAATTTCATAACGTCTATTCCATATGGCACGCGATACACTAGAATGGGCAGAAAATATATGTAGATCAAAACTTCCCCTATGCTGTTTTTTTTTACATGTGAAGAAATTATTAGAACAAGTGCAAAAATAATATGGAGATGATTTTAAAACTTAATATTTTACAATTTTATCATTAATAAAATCTTTATATTTTCTTATCTGATTGCTGCATTCATACGAAACAGTTTGATACATCAACAAGTTTTCGTATAAAATACCTACAAATGCAGCCAAGCATTCAAAAATAAAAAATAAAGCACTTTTCACACAATAAACCCTTTTTTCTGTATAGTATTTTATTTTGCTTTGTTGCATTTGGTATCTTTATTTTTCATGTCCTGTTTTTGATTTCTGATCACCGAAAATGATATCATTATTTAAAAAAACGCAAAAAACGCAACTGTCTTGCGTCGCACCGCATTCAAACATTTCCGAGCGCATTGTTTGCTACCTTTACCTCTTTATTACGAAGGGCGAGATAAAATGAAAGTGTTGGAAGGGAAACCAGTGGGAGTACGAAATTGTGGAGCGTTTAATTTCTGTCAGCCGCCTGAAAGCAAAATTTTATCTCCGTATCAAATATTACAACAGCAAACCAAAATGATAAAAAGATAACACAGTACAATGTATTGTAAGCTGAGAGTGTATGAATGACATCACAAAACATACAAAACAAGGAACTTTTTTTTTTTTGTAATAAAAATAATTTCATTTTGGAAAATAATGGTGCACATACATTGGTGGCGGGTAGACTGGTACACAGAACCTTCCTCAAGAAAAACTTACGTAAGAGCACATGTCTAGACTAGATCAAACTGTGCTGGTAGCCAAGGTAGCTGTAAAAAGTCATTAACAATGTTCCAGCTTCAAGATGAAGAAGGCCGAAAAGAAAAATAGGAATTACAACACTCTTCATGAGCATGAAGTATGTATCTTGAATCTTTATAGTCTAGGCGATGTCTAGACACGTTTCCATTCTCTTCTTTTCATTCTTCTTCATTGCTCAAGAGTTCATCAACTTGGGCGTACTTCAAAATCAATTAACCGAACGCATATGATCATCATAACATAACAAATGAACGTTTTATGTTCATTATTAAAGAAGGAGAAGAAAGAAGAATGCGCCCTGATAACTTAACAGATTACCTCTATTTGGTGAAATTCGTATAGTAAATCTTCGACATCATAAAAAATTTTACTTGTTCCTTGCGTCGAAAGGCTTTAATTGAAAATCGACACTTTGTGCTCTTCATCATCCTAAAGTCGATTTGCAACACTTCCATTTCACGCCGCTGGTCCTTCTTCAAAAGCCTTTTCAACGCCAACACCAACATTACTAATTGAAAACTGCAATTTGTTCGCTAAACGTTTTCAACGTGCCATCGCACGTTTAGTTTCAGTTTCAATTTCCATTTCAATTTGTAAAGCAGGTTAATCTTCGACAGTCATATCGCCCCTCCGACGTATCGATGGCAATTATCGAAAGTCGAAATGACAGCGACATGGATATTAAGCGTGCTTCCTGCTGGTAAACAATCTATATATATATTATCGGATGTAACTGACTGACTGAGTGATAGAAATTCCCAGGCCAAACCGGAAGTCGTAGAAACTTGGGGTTGGTCTCAAAAAATTCTCCAGAAAATGAATTC
>JARJDQ010014099.1:0-12540 GCA_030264215.1 Geostiba sp. GC000077 | reverse complement strand
TGCAGCTGCAAAGCAAACGTGAATAGGCGAGTGCACGGCGAGTGAGTGGCAGAACATGCACAGTGATGCCGGGTCCCAAGTGGGATCCCCACCAGTTTCAAGCGCGCCAAAAAAATTTGAATTTATTCTTAATTATTTAAGAAACCAGACTTTGAAAGTATTTCATTTTTTGAATGCGCATACATATTGCACATTGTTACATCTCCCAAAATTTTAAATAAGAAGTTTTAGAAATATACCCCATAAACATATTTTCCCTATCCTTTACATGATGTTAAATTTGTTTAAATTATCTTCGTTTTCGGACGGTGAAATTTTTTTTGGAATTAAAGTAATTTTCTTAAAATTGTCTAATTAGTGCGACTGCAAAATTTCATTAAATTCTATCGAAGGAAGTTAAAAAGCTCAAAATACCTTACAAGAAGAAAGAGAAAAATTACACCGTGCATGGCGGTGAGGAAAGCGATTGGCACAAAATAAATGAACCAGTCCCACCAAGCACACACCAAAACAACCATGTAATGCACGACACTTCGGTATTTTTAAACTTCCAATCCGAAATAGACTTTGATTAATGCTGGCAATGGCGGAGACCGCATCTAAATCTTCCATTCCGACTGCGGTGGATCAGAGTCACACACCGAAATAAAAATTGCAATTTTTTAAACCTGAAATTTTTAATTTAGCAGCAACAGCAATTAATACGTAGTACAAGGCAATTACGTGTGTTTTTATTCATTGCCCTATTGAGGAGCGTCGCGGTGTGCTTTGTGCTGGAAAACGACGTTGAATTGGTGTGGTCCAGGACTCAGTTCGCTCCACAGGGCGCATTTCTGTATGTTCATAATTTAATTTCGAAACCGGCGACCGATTAATAGCTGTGCTTTTTACTGCGTCCTTCATTCTTCTTCGCGGGCTTTGTGCGCAGTGCTCTCGGTGCGCCGGGCCGGGAGTTCATATCGTCCTTCGGCACCACGTTCGCCGCGCCGCGGGTTGTATTTGTAAGAAACTTTTATGGGGTGTTGATGTACTTAGGTGACACTCGAAAGGCTATTATTATTATCTCCTGCGCTCTCCGCACGCTCCATAGATATAGATACGCACACACCTCCCATCGGAAGCGGAGGAAGAAAAAAAAACGCGTTTGGAGTTTTTCCCTTTTCCCAAAGATGCGGTTGCACTGCTATTAGTAAGCGCAAACTAAAGTGCTCTAAACTAGGGGATGATTCACGAGGTGGGTGCATTTTTTGCTCTTATCTTCTTACCATCCCTGTTTATGATTTGTGGTCGTGACGATGGGGAATGAGCAAAAAATGCAATTCGTGCAGCTTCAATTCAGTGCAGATATTAGTTGATGATAGCGAAGATGGATTGCCTCACGAGGCACAGGAGATCAAATAACGTTCTCATTTCATAACAAAACGATAACTTGATTAGGTTCGTGAATGGGAGGTATGGGTGGGGGTAATAAAACATTTTGTAAATCTGGCGAAATTTCAAGATTGTGCAATACGCTCCACTTTAATTATAGTTGTCGTAAACTTGCGCATACAAGATAGGGTAAAACGCTTGCAGTATGTTCGCTCGTAGATTTCGCGCGCACTTCTTGTGCAGCGTTGCCACTTGCCTCTCTGACACACAAACGCCAGAAAGTCGTGTGCTGAGCTGTGGGATATCAGCATCCAGCATGGAGATGGAGAATAGCGGTGCAGTCGGTAGGACTCCAGACTGAGGATACAAGAACTGAAGAACAATTCCATGGTCGTACATTCGCGGCGCTTGGGAGCGTGCAAAGAAACTTTTGACAAGTCACTTCTGTGTCCGTTCGCCGTTCCGCTAAACTACACTCGTCTTCGTCTTCGGCTTCGTCTTCATCTGCGCCCGACAACTCAACTCAACATCCCCATTCCTGCCACATCCACAAGTCTCAACACTCTCTCAGCGCACGAAGCAATTTCTTAGTTTACATAAGTTTTCATCGAATCTTCAGGGAGTGCTGGGAGATGCTTAAGTTTCTTCGGCTCTCCGCAACATCATTCCTTTCATGTCCCAAGCAAAGTTATACAAGTGGAATGCAAAGTGTGGAGTGTGGAGTTATGAAATAAAAGTTCTATAACTTGGATTTTTTGCGACTTCGCTGTTGAACGCATTGGATTGGCTGTAAATTGCCGTTGATGTCGTTTGACAAGGGTGGTTGGGTATTCGCACGGTCCGCACGTCACAACCCGTTGTCCACCGTCCCACTGAAGACCGAAGAAGGAGGAGGGAGATTTATGCGTGCCAAAGTGGTTCCGCGTCGGTTTATTAAATGTTTTATCATGTAAATTGCATTTTGGAGGCTTTTAGCTACCCCGAGGACATGGATGAAATTGACTCCATGGTCTTCACTGTATTCAGTATTCGGTATTCAGGTCGTGAGGTCGCTGATGGTTACAAAGCCGGTAATGATGAAATAATGAAATGTGATGAAGCATGTGTGCAGACTTATTGCTGCGGGGCGTCGAAAAGCTCGATTTGTTATTACGGCACAAAGCTCTCTGCCGGCACATTGATTACACGTATAATGCACCGACATGCATCGTCTGTAATTTCACAAATTAAGAAATTAAAGCGCACAGCACATCGTCTGAAATCTACAATGTAAATCGCGCTTCGTGCTGCGGTGTCCGGACCGTTCACACATACAGATTGATAAGCACCCTGGTTACCAGACGTGAGACGCTGGTGCGCGAAGAGCGTGAGTAATGTCTTCATCAAAAAGCAGTAATCTTCAGTTCATATCAGTGAAATCACAAATTCTCTTCTATAACAACTAGTTAGGAGTACCACTGCGCACCAACCGAAGTAAAGTCGGTGCTCTTAATTTGAAATTACAAGAATTTAAAAAGTCACTAGATGTCAATTAGTCTTTTTCTAAATTCTAACGAGCTTCGGGTTTTTAGTCGAAAAAAAAATGGTCCAAATTTAATTGAGTGCGATCTTTATCTTTACTTTGCTTTCGTTTTTTTCCTGTTATCCATTCTTGCAGGTTGTTGAGCTGAGCGTTTTTTCTATTAACTAAAGTGAGGCGGGCACTTCCTACGCGTTTCCTTCCAAATTAGAAAACGAGGCGAAGGAAAAAAAATACAGAAACGCGGCGGCCATTCGTCATCCTGTCGGGCGCACACACGAAACTTTTCCGACTTTAGGTTTACCTATCCGAACGCCGGCCACAAATCATTTTATCAAACGGACTTTCGGGCGACTTCGCCTCGCAAGGAGTATACCTAAGCTTAGAAAACCAAAACGCTCGCTTGAGAAAATACACTTTGATCCAAATTATATATGAAGAATGCAACCATACCAAAACCACCTTAAATACATTTGGGAGACGGGGAGTGTGGATTTAGGCCTGGAACTTGAGCTATTCATAGATCTTGCGAGTTCGGCAACAAATTTGCGTCTAATTGCAAGCCACTTCTATCTGTCTGCACAAATCTATATGGATTACCTCCAACCTACAGTCCTCCACCTTGACCGAAGAGGGTGGGGTCGTACGGGGGAAAAAAGGGGCGCCCGAGGGCGAGCGTTTAAAAAGCCCTTCTCGGCCCGACTCCGAGGTGCGATTGGCATGGAGCTGGGCCGCGGTTTGAAAAGGGTCCCCTGGCAGCCGCCGCCGAACTGGGTTTATCTCCCGCGACCGGGGCACCCTTATGGTCGCCATCCCCACCACATTTGCAAGGCAAACGCGCCACGCACTTTAACACGCACGCTCGTCTAACACACGGGCAATTAAACAAAAACCACGCCTTGGTCCCTTTTTCCAACTCTGCTCTCTTTCTCCATTCTGCGTGCGCTGCGTGTGTGTGCGTTTTGGGGTGGCCGTCATGCTTGAATAACTTGCGGCTTCGGCATCGTCGAAGGAAGGAGTTCGCCGGGCGCACAAAAGCGCTGAACGTTTCAGTCGCGTATTTATGATCGCGCAGAAAACAACAAACCGGGTTGGGCTGTATTAACCGCGCCGAAAATAGACCCGCAAATAACAAAGGAGAAAGAACATTTACCGAACGCAAAAAACAGCAAAGTGCAAACTTAAGCATAAAACAGAGTGTGACGTTGTTGTGTCTTCAGTGAGTTGTGTCCTGCGGAAATTGATAAGTGTTTTTAAACAAACAGTAAGTCTACAGTCTGTGATGGCAATATTTAGCCATTAATATTACCGCCATGCGAAGGAAAAATGTGTTCGAGCAGGTGGCGCGTCGCGCCAGATAAGAATTTCATTTAAAAAGCGCCGTCAGTTGACGGTGTCGCCTCGCAGACGCCGGAATTTAGGTAGTGTGGTGGTACGCATGCATAATGCCGGTGTTAATAATGCATTAAACTTCATTAAACTTCAAAAACGCGTTTTCCATTAAAATTATCGATTGCCGCCACGCGCGGCGCCTCCACCACTCGCCATGGTACACGAGTATATCAAAACAAATTAAGAAAATTATATATAAATTACGCTTGGAGGGTCCACGCTTCGCATGTGCAGAGGGACGCGAGTTTTCCGTGAGTTTCGGAGATAATAACTCAGGGGACATGCAGGGACATGCAACACGCACAGCACACACTCAAAGTGGACTAAAATGCGCCGCCATGGTGCGGCCCCGAACCGATATTATTAGTAAACTTTATAATTTCGTGGTAAATTCACTTAAAAAGTTTGTTGTCAAGCTCTTCCCTCGTTCCCTCAGCTTTTGGCTCACCAAAAACTCTCAGCGTAAAATATTGTTGTTAGTTTGTGTATTGTGTTGTAAAAATGCGCGACACGAATGCGGATGAGGGATGATGTACGTGCACTTAGTAAGGTTGTAAAAAACACCGCAATTATAAATTACACAGAGCACACCAGAAATTGCAAATTTACCTACAAAGTAAAAAATAATCACTTTACATACTTTTTGACATTTTTTTGAAAAAGCTGTAAAACCTTCTTTTGTTGGCTCAGCATTCAAAAGCTCAGTCCTCAAAAGAAAGTACTTTCTTTGTGAGGGGCTGGGTTGCTGGTAATGCACTTTTTGCATTCTAGGTATTTTTTAACTTTTTGAAAAGCCCGAGCGTCCTTGGTGCATCAATGAAAGCTTCTTGTTGGGCGGGTGCATTCTTCCTGTTTGTGCAACGACGGCAACGACGGCGCCGACTATAACTATATCCGAAGAAAGGTCCACGGTCCTCGAAGGCCGTACTACCATGGCACTCGAGCAATAATTCTTGTTTTTTGTTAGTTCCGCGCTGCGCGTTTGAATTTTTTCTTGCTTTCGTTGCGCTTTGCGCTCTTGGCCACATTGCCATCATGCATTTCTTTCCCCAAAGAGAAAATATTTGCTCGTCACAAGAGAAGAGAAAAATTTAAAAATGTGTAACGTTCTTGGTGGTGTATGGTATTTAGCGCTTAAATTTATCGCCCTGAAGTGGAACCAAGCTCGACCATAAATCTCCCCGCACAGAGCAGAACTTTATAATTAAAGATAAATATAATTACTCTATCAAGTCTATTATCATTTAAGGCGACCGCAGCGACCGCCTAAATATGAAAAAATAAGCAAAGCAAACATTGGTATGTGCATGGTATACGTTCCCTCCTTTGGTGGTTCCGTTTTCCGCCGCGTAAGCAAGATCGGTAATGGCCGACCCGCTCTTGTTTAATTACTATGTAATTAATGGCCATTCATAATTGCTGACCACTAAAGATTCCACGGCGCACACGCGCTTGCGCCGCATCACGGAGGGAAATGATTTAAAACATTCATTCAACACATTTTTGTTTCTTGTTTAAAACGTAAATAAAAATTACGTAATAATTATAAAGAATTGTATTAAGTGCAATGTGGGATCATTAGAATAAAACTAGATCATAATAAATTTAAAGTGACGCTTGAAATTTATTGTGCTCGTTGTAATGTTGGAGATTGAACATTTGTGATTTCGCATCCTTTTCACTGCGAACAATTAGTTAATTAATTTAATGTGATTCTTGGTTTGGTGGCAGCGCGCGGATTATTTCACTCCAAGCTTAATTAACACTTCATTATGGCACATGTTATTGTGGTGCGCGTATTACAATCATATAAAATTCATCGTTTATGCGGCGATGTTAATGAAGACATAAAAAAAACACGTTGTAGCTAAAAACAACCTCCATGACTCCAACTTTGGGTCTTCGAGTGAGTTTTTAAATCGGCCGAATTGAAACTGAAGTTCAATTAATTAGTTTCTTGCTCGTTTTCATTAAAAAACATTAACCAGTTGGGTTTAGGTGTGACTATCGTGAGAATTTTCGGAATTAATTTCTTTTAGCTTCTTCTTGATTGGATTTGTATTGTGAGTTTGTGAGTAGTTTTGTTGTGACGGAAATTTAGGGCAACTGGCAACCATTATGGATCGGGGGATTTTGGGTGGATTTGTGCGGCTGCCGCCATAATTCGGGTGCGTCTCGGCACGCTTGTTGGTGGCGGTGCAACGGTTGCGCTCGAAGCGCCCTCCCCCTTGTTCCAGTTGCCATTGATGCGTGGCGCGGCGCGGCGCTGCACAAAAGGCCGCCAGGCCGCCAGCTGAGCGGCAGCATGTCGGCCATAATTTTTACGAGACGTCTATTGGTAAATCACCGCGTCGGAGGGAGATGGATGGTTTGCCGTGGGAGGCGACCTAAAATTGGTGCACCTTCAAAAATTCAAAATCTTTTGGCCACTTTTGGCTACTTTTGGGTTCTGGGTTAAATTTGCGAGGTGATAATTTGCGAGCGTAGGCATTAACGCGCAAACATTGATAACGCGCACAATTTAAAACAAATACAACTCTTTGTATCTCGCTGCGTGGCGTTGTACGTTGTACATTATGCGCACTTTGTTTTCCATTTGTTTTCGCGCGCTTTGTTTGCTGTCTGTGCGCAGCATACAGCGCGCGAGTGGGCGATTATAAATAGCCATTTAATTTGGCTAAACGTTTATCCAGTCATAAAATAGATGATTATCTGACTTACGTTTTCGGCCGACGCCCGACGCCCGGCCCCCCGAACGGTCCCACCATCCACTTCCGCCTCTTCGCGCGCCGAATTGCCAACGCCCGGCACGCACCCACCGTAAAACACATTCGGATGCATTTCAAACCATCAAAGACACCATCGCAGATAAAACAAATAAACATGGGCACTTATCGACAACTTACCTGCGTACAATAGATACCATCTAATGAATATTGTAATTTCCACATCAAAAGCCGTATTGACTTTCATAACATTTAAAAACAACACAGAAATCATTGAAGCACGGTAAAAATAGGAAAAGTTAAAAATTCCGAAAAGATAAAAATAAGCAACGGCCGCGCTAAGATTTATGAAATCGCATTTTATTAAATTGTCCGTGACGACAAAAAGTCGTCAGCATTTAACACCGGCGGCATCGCCGACGGACGTCAGACGGCTTCGCGTTGCACCACCTTATCGCTCTATAAAAGCCGCGCTGTCGAAGCGCCGCATGTTTTTTGCAATTTTCTTTTGCCGCCGCTCGCCGCTTTTTCCCCGGCGATTCGCGGCGTGAGCGACCTTTCGAGGATATGCCTTTTTTGCTCCACGTCGCGTGCGTACACACATAAGATCGGATTTTATGAGCCGTGAAGTGATTTGCTCGTTATGTTAGGACTTACGATATTATTATTCTCTCCGTCTGCTGTCTGTATTATTGTCGGCATGCCTTTATAGTTTAGTTCTTCACAATCTCTTGAGATTACAATAACAAGTCGCAACCGTTTAAAAAAAAATCGAATAAAACCGTTTTGTGTGTAGATGCAGAAAAAGTAGAGCGGGTATTGTATAGTTTGGCCCTTTGCCGCGAGGGGTCGAGGGGTTGTTCGAGTTTAACTGTGGCGCCCTCTGTGCGGGGACGCCGCAAGTTAAGGGCGTCGCCTCCGGCGCGCTTCTGCAACCCGACATCGATCCGTTTTGGGTTATTCTGAGCGCGCCTGGACCGTCGGCTGGCAGATGCCGCCAGTGGTACTAGAATCGAGTATATACCGACGCGACGCCCAAATTCAAAACACTTCATCTTTGTTTCTCCTCTACCACATTATTGTTAATGAAAGAAGAAGTAAGGAACAAAATTAAATTAAGCAATACCAAGTCTTGGTTCCTTCGCTCCTGGTATATACCTATGGTAATAATTGATGATGACTATCAAAAAATCTTGTCGTTATAAATCACCGAAACAGGCGTATTAATTACGCCGCGGAATTAATTAAGTTTTATACTGTACTAGAACTAGACAACGGTTCTAGCCGACTTGAAATCTGCGCCGAAGTCTTGAAGTCAACACACGCCTTCTTCGTGGGTTGAAAAATATTGCACTGAAAACTTCCGCGTCACCGTAAACCAACTTTGGTGTGGTTGTTGCTCATCTACATTTGAGCTCTGGGTCGCGCCAAGAGCGCGAAGAAAGAACAAAGTCCATTGTTTCAAGCCACACACCACCTCAACCTCAAAAATGGAAGTAACCAAAGCGGAGCGCCGTCCCAACGAATGCCAAAAAGATATGCGAGATCAAAGATAGAAGAAAGTATGCAAGGAAGCATGTTACACAAAACGTATACTTCATCCAGTCGGTATTCGGTCTTTCTGGTGGCATGGTGTACTTGGTGTTATTCAAAATCTATCTATGCATAGTACACATTTTGTGATTCTCTGGCAGCATGTGAGCGAATCTTGGAAGAGGAAGTTGGAAGTTGGATGATCAACAGGTTTGAACGTTTGGATTAATTATTAGTGTTTGGCGTGTGTTAAGCATCTTGAGCAGTTTCATTCGCATTCAAATTGCGTATATGCCCCGCACTTCGGAAGCACTTGGGAAGCCATTAAACACGTAATAAAGTTAATAAGGCTAAACGGGGCGTGCGTTTTGTTTGCTTTGCCATTGTGTCGCGTCGGTCGCGTCATAAAAGCACCATAAAACGCCCATAAAAAGCGCCAGCAGAAGGAAAACGAGAGTGGCGCTAATAAATAAATCTTATTTGACTAAACTGGTATGTATGAGCGCGAGAATAGCAGAGAGAGTATGCGAGAGGACCGGCGAGAGTGCGAGAGTGGAGGCGCCTTTTGATGTTGTTGTCATATGTTTGAATCGTTTTCGAACCGATTATTATGATATTGCCAGTCGGTTGACTTTTACGACGGATTTTACGACGTGTTTAATGCACATAACAGTCACGGCGGCGGGTTTATAGCGGTCATAAACTAACCGCGCACGTTCCCAAGCAGCGTCGCCGCTTCCACGGGTGAAAATTGAATGAATTATGTTGCGCATGTGCCGAGCAGAGAAACACTGAAAATTAACAAGGCATTTGCAGAAGTTAAGAATGAAACCGTACTATCAATGCTAACATTCTTGTTTTGTTGCAGGTGAGCGTCTTCCCAAACATAATGTCCCCGTCTATTGGAATTGAAAGTGAGTAAAAATAGAATGAATCCATTCCTGTGGCGGCGGCGTCCGCCGGCGATATCAAGAATCAGCCATAAAAAGCAAGCAAAAATGGACGCGTATTGTAGGACGAATGCTCGTACACGCCGGGTCATTATAATAATAATCACATGCGCAACCTGAGTGGCAGGTTGCGCTCGTAAATCATATCGCGATCCGCCTGTTCGTCCGTTCCTCATTCGGCCAAGCGGTCCTTTCCCCTGGGCAGCTCACTCACTCCTTCCTTAACATTCCCCCCGCCTGCTTGCCGCTCGTGGTCGTCGGAGACTTTAGGTCACTTTGATTTTGATAGATTTATTGCTATTACACACTATATGTTGTGTACTGCGCTGTTAAGAAAAATGCCGCTTGAAGGATTTTTAAATTAAACTATTTTCAAAAAAGCGTGGCATTAATGCGAATCAGGAATCAACAATCAAAGTAGCGGATCTTTTTGTTGTGCGTTACAACGTGGTTCTCATATTGGAGGAAATAATGCTAAATAAGACTTGCGGACAGTACAATGGCGATGTCGCGACACTCAGCGTGTTCTTATCGCGATCCACCGAGAGCGATATTTCGATTTTGCACTCTTTTGCAACCCACTGTTAAAAATCGATGAATTTTGAACATGCGGCTCATTTAAACACCACCTTATGGTGGACTTTGAAGCAGGTCAGTATGACACATTTACTAGTACTAGGAAGCTGGGGCATTCCAAGAAGCAAAAAATGTTAATTAAAATATTTGCCGAGCGCCAGGTGTGATGTGTGTCCAATGCTCATTTGGAGTTGGTTGCTAGCGTTGCAAAATGTGCTAACGATTCCGAGAAGTCCTGAAGAATTTCATCACGATAAATAACAGCGCATATTTACGTTTATTCCATTGCGCATTTAATTACAGCCTAACTATTAACGGTAACATTATGCATCATGTGGTCGTATGTTCGTATACGCTTCTGCAGTTTCTAGAGTTTTTCATTTGCGTACGTCGTGTCATGGCATTCGGGTTATCTCCAGGTGACTGGAAGCTGCAATCATTACAATAAATAATCTGCGCAACGGTAAATTGGTAAAACATCACTCACCCGTTGTATAAAAACCTATCCTAAACGATCGTAGAGACTTTTTTGTAAGCTTCATGATGGACTCCTCACTTCTTCAATCACAATGGGTTTGCGTTCGACTTGAGATGGGCTTCCACTGCTTTCTCAACTGTAACATTTTGATAATATGCCTCGTACACATTAGGCTAGTATTTTAGTCGAGTAGCAATGTAATTTAGTTACTAGACGTTTGTGAACCTCATAATTTTAGTCGAGTAGCTTAGTGAGTATGCGGTTTGTTACTAAATGGCCAGCCACTCGACTAAATAACTAGCCTAATGTGTACAAGGCATTAGACGACTGAGTGTTAGGTTAGTCAGCGTAATCAAGTTTTATACTGATGTGTTTGGGCTCTGAACGGAAATACCAAAGATAAGATAATAGTAAAAATATATTTTGCAGACACAAAACCAAAACACTTCAGTGAAGTTAGTTGAGCAGTTCCTCCAAAATACGTTTGGTGGCTTGGGGATTGTGGTTGGGTAACTAAAAAAACAGTACAGATAAAACCTTCAGTCCTTCAGATATTTACATGATCATTACTTACCTTATGACCAGCTCTCTTAACAGTATAGAAATACAAAGAATGACTTTCTTTGGAGTCGCCTTCGTGGATTCCATTAATTAAGTATCCTCCATGGCAAGCACTGTTCCACTCGGACTTATGTTCCCAATCCATATTAGCAACCCAATTATAAGTTCCATGCGAATTCACAACCCAATCCAGTTGACCACTGAAAATTGCAACCTTCACACCTCGATTCAGAAGGTACGCCACCGAAAGGGTTGTGGATTTCATCCTGTCAAGCATTTTTCTTGAAACTATATCACGTTGAACTCCAAAAGACCTTGTAATGTTCAATACTGGACTGACATATGTATTCATAAATTTGTTCAAGTCTTGAATGATGTTTGTGTCTATATTATTATCTATCATATTCATGAAGTCTATGTTATAAGTGGATACAACGTAAGCAAGCAAACTATCCATTTGGTATCCAGCTTCCTCCCATCTGTCATCTTCCGTGGCTTCCTTAATTGATAACCATCTTCTGTAAAGATCATCATGACCTTCGACATCAACAATGCCGCCGTTTAGCAATGTTTGAGGAATTTGTTCACTTGTATAAAGCAAACTCACAGCTGGATAAGCTAGTGCTAATCCTTGTAAGTCTACCTTTAAATTTCCTTTAGTTATTTCGTCGTAGATCCTCTCACCAATTGCGGGTGCCATTTTACCACCAAAGGACTCTCCGTACAAGTACAGAGCTCGTCCTTCAAACTCAGGGTGCGCTTCTAGGAAACCCCTCAGTAGTTCCACAAAGTCAGAAGAAATCTCATCAATATTTGCTGCATAAGTTCCTCCTTGTTCTGTATCCACATAGGAGTACCCTGCACCCACAGGATTGTCCACATATAAAACGTGGGCAAGATGAACGAACGAAAAGTTTCTTGAATTGAGGTTTTCATCAACTGGTCCAGACATGAAAATGTTGCCTTCGCCTGATGACGATGCACCCGGTCCACCTTGCAGCCAAATTAATAACGGGGCTTTGTCAATCTCCTCATCCACAGTGGTATGGTGCAACCACCAGAACATTTGGGCATGAGGACGTACCTCCACATAGCCCCAATCCTGTTCACCAGGTCCAAAACCCTGTCGACCTAGAAAATGAAACAAATGAACATGTTGTTGAAATGTTGTTTGAACAGACAACTACCTTGAATCAACGTAAAACTGAAGATGAGAAATAGACATTTCAGTAGCATCTTCACGAAGAGTAACGAAGAGTAACTGTTTACACACAGTAGACAGTAGTTTAGGAAACAATGGCACCTGTTTATATAGATCGAAGGAACGAGATTCAGATAAGATAGTTTTGTAAACTACTGTCTACTGTGTGTAAACAGTTACTCTTCGTTACTCTTCGTGAAGATGCTACTGAAATGTCTATTTCTCATCTTCAG
>JARJDQ010014085.1:0-16049 GCA_030264215.1 Geostiba sp. GC000077 | reverse complement strand
TTAATTAGCTACATCAATTGAAATTTTTGATCCATTCGCAAAATCGTAGGAGGATTTGAATGTTAGTATAACATTGTTTTGGAATAACGACAGGGATTTGAAAAATTGTAATTTTGAAATTCAATTCCTTGAAGGGCTTTGCAAATTGAACAAGCACTTCAATCGGAGTAGTTACTAAATTTAATAATCTTTCCCTTATACCTTTCAATCTCCAAAATTGGTGGTAAATACAATTCCATCTTCAACTATTAATAGTATCTAAGTATCTTCGATTCCTAAGTAAAGAAGATTTTTTTTTAAATATTTGTCTGGTGGTCCTCAAGAACCACACCAGAGGAATTTCGCAACTAATAGTTCACCATGTATTAAAGAGTGCTGCTTCTGTTTGATAATTTACTTGTTGTAACAAAACGAAGGTCAAAATTAGCAGCAAATATCAATCAATCGTATTTTGAATCCTGTGAAATTTGGAATACGCAAAAATATTATTTTAGGAAAGCTGCTTAAAAGTATATATACAGTGATAGTTTCAAGTAAAAATTAGCATTTCTAAAGGGATGTTACGGTATAATATAGCTGATTAAAATAGACGTCATCAAGTATTAAGCAATATTGAAATCAAACAGCAAACAACTGTGTTCAAATGGTGGGTTAAAAGATTTATGGTTGCATACAATATATCCCAATGTAATTAGAGGTTATGTAAAAAAAACATCACCCTGTATGTGCTTTAGCGTATTTTATGTGGAGTTGTGGACTTGTGGATCAACCACCTAACTTATTTGGAAATCTAACTTTTATATTTATTCATATAGGGATGTAGAGAGGATATATCGATGTTCGGTCAGAACTAATAACTAAAGTTGGTCATGCCAGCATGTGCGGTTGCGCTCTCCTCGATTATTAATTTATTGATTTCAAGCCAACGAAGTGCTTGGTGCAGCGTGTTAAGAATATCAATGAAATTGAAATATGATTTAAAATGGCGATGGAAGAATTTGTCCTTTAAAACGATTCATAGCAAAACTTACTAAGCTGTCGATCGGAATAAACGAAGCACGTTATGAACATGAACAGTAATACAATATCGTTTTAAAATAAATGCTCGGTATACTTAGTGTTTAAATGCGGCCGGGGAACAGCGCGCGTGATTGCTGAGTGATTGATAAATTCGATTTGCGTACGCCTGGCTTTTTGCGCCGCGCCGCCAAACAATTTATAGCGCACGTGCACGTGTTCATTGCGGGGGCGGCTGGCGCTCGTGGTACTCACCGCACTCCGCGCATACGTCGGCGGAATATCGAACGCTCTGCAGTTTATTGTGCTTGGGGCTTCTTTTATCGCCACTGTACCGATGCCGATGCGTGCCGCGCCGGGGATATGCGAAAAGGCTTTTCGCACGAAGCGGCCGGATAAGCGGCTTTTCAATTCCACCCGCCCCCCCACTCCCTCTGCCCAACAGCGGAATAATAATGAAAAGCGCCGCCGCCCCGCCGCGGCACACGGCGTATATCCGCGCTGTTGAATAATAGTGCGTCATTGATTTATGTTTAGTAATATTAATAAACACGCTAACAAAAGGCGGGCGCCGCCACCGGCTGGCAAGTCCCTTGTCAGGAGCACACGATGATCATGTCGGGCAAGCGCTCCCCGAACACGGCGTGCCCATTATGTCGGAAGTCGAAACTAGATGATGTATGCGCCCGCCCGCACACACGATATGAAACATTTGCGCTCTCCTGCTTGACTCAAATATATTTTTGTGTCGTGTATGTCGAGTGCGTAAATATTTGACCGGCTAACGATGACGAAAACGCTCGGGTCGCTCGGGCGAAAGGCGCAAAGGAAGACAAAGAACTGGGGACCACCGTTTTGCGGAATTGGAGGGAGGAGGGGGAGGGGTGGCCCAGGGACCACACACGTCCTGGTCCTGGTCCTGGGAATAGGGAATTTCATCTAAATACTTTTCGGTTCGGGCGAAAGTCGCAAAAGGCTCCGAAAGTCTGAAAGTTTCACCAGCACCCACAATATTTGTTTGTTTAGCATGCGGTGTTGGCGGCTTCTGTGACGCAAGCAACTATTTATTGTCAGCCGCCGCCTGCCCTTGGTGTACATTTGCAGTAAAGTGATGATTAAATCAAAAATGATGTCGGAAAAAGGATGAGATGATGAGACCGCCAGCACGCGCATACTGCCGGCACGTGCTGATGACGGGGCGCGCAATAAAAGACCCGGGGTGGCCGGGGGGAGGATGAGCAACTTACGTGAGCAGTCCTGCGGCTCGTCCGCATTGTTCTCGCAATCCTGCACACCGTTGCAGTACCTATCCGAGCCGACGCACTGCCTGCTGCCGTCCCCGCATTGAAATTCGGCTTTTTTACATGCCGACGTGCTCTTCAGCTGTGGCTGCGCTTGGACCTGCTCCTCCTCCTGCTCCTGTTCCTGTCGCACCAGCGATGTGCCAGCGTACGTGACCAACACCAGCAGCAGCCAGGCCAGCCGCATTCTGATCGCCCTCTGTAAGCAAAAGCAAGCGTCAAATATAAATGCACAAAAATTCATAATCAAGAATCAACAAAACTCAACAAAACACAACGTAACGTTTTATTGATTTGAGCACAATATCCTATATAAAATGCCCATCATCATCACCATCACCATCACATGTGAGATTCCCAATTTTGAGCATCGTACCAGCTGCAATATATCTGCACGCTATCAGTTATATCGGCTAAGATTGAATGCGCCATTGTGCGTCGGACTTAAATGATAGCCGCCTTTTTTTCTTCCTCCGGCCGCATGTCAGTGTGTGTGTGTGTTCGCTGCATCCGACGTTACGGCGGCGGCGGCAAAGGAGATAATTTATGAGGGTCGGCTTGCGTGTGTGCAACACATTGGCATCCCTCCTCGCCCGCAATTGCCAAAAACGAAAAGCCTCCTTAATGGGATAATTTATGCAATGCTGGCCTCTGGGCCAGCCGCCGAGCACGCGCCACAAGTATTCGTACATCCTACATGATTTTCACATTAAATACATTAGCAATTCAACAGCCCCATGGAGTAAATCAGCCGGCGATTAAACGTCTCCAATTAATGACCCCTCTTAGCAAGCCTCTCTTTCATTTTACTACATTTTACTACAACTGAATAGTCACATCAACAGCTTACCATTATGTTAGTTATTACTTTTATTATGAATTGCTTGCAAGTTGCAAGTTGTGCACACTTGCTGAACAGTGAACATAATCACAAAACACGTGCATGATTTTAGCAGGAGCAGGCAAATAGTGATAGGGGTCTCAACCCTCAAGAGTCAAGACAATAGAAAATGTCGAAGGCTTTGCTGCATGCGGGCAATGAATGTCCCATTATTGTCAATGCCGAACGACTCCATCGCGTGAGGAATAAAGACGAAAAGACGATCAACTTGAAGGGTTGCAGGGCGCATTGTTGTGGTCGCCGGCAACGCCAGATACGCATTGAGTTACCGGCTGATCTACCCGCGCGAACATCGCGAAAATATTGCACATTACAGGGAAGAGGAAAGTAGAGAAGCAGATTGTAATTACCTGTCGGCGGCGGCGTTGTGTGCGTCCTGGACGCTTCTCGCTCGGACGCTGCGGGTGGGTTGCTTGGCGGGCGTACAACCAACCGGCTGGCAGCGGACTGCCGCCGCCAACGCCGGGCAGGCGGCGCGTGCCGCCAGGCGCAGATTGCGCGCACCGCCGTTGGCGCATGGGATCGAACTACGGTACGGCCACTGCGCGTTACCCGGCGAGCGGCGGCGGCCGCCGCCGTCTGCAAACAATGCGCGCCACACGGCAGCCGAGATCCATAACAAAATATTTGTTTATTGAATTATTGCCTGCATTCGACTAAACATTTGAATGTGTACACAGTTTGGACATGAACTTATTAAATTAGAGTCAGTTTTACAGTTTTACATTAACAAGCGCGCGGATTACTTGACGTATGCCTCCGGCGGTATCGCGCCATGATTCTTCGCTTCGTTGTATGCAAACTGCGCTCGCTGATAGTCCCATGTTGATTCTTGTAAGCACCTGCACAAGGGATTAATCAGCGGTCAATAATAAACAAACTGCCAGGGGACTTACTTTTGTGACCATTCCAGGTTCATGCTTGTTTCTTGCATCAGCGCCTGCAGCATTAGCTGCTTCGTGTCGTCGTCAACCATCGGCAGGCCCATTGGCATCGCCACCGGTGGTGGGACGGCAGCAGCGACCACCGGCGTCTTGAATGCTTGCTGAAAATCGAACAAATCATCAAATCGAGCGCAAATAAAGGCCGTGGCACAACTGCCCGTGAACGAGAACGAAAACTGCATCCTGGCTTTTGATTGGGGGAATGTCAACATTTTCTGATATTCAACCAATCTAAAGTCAGAATTCAATTTTCGTTCTCGTTCGCGGGCAGTTGTGCAGCGACCTTGAATCCTAGCTGTTGATTGGCTGAATGTCCAAATTTTCTGACATTCAACCAATCGAAAGCCAGAATTCAACTTTCGTTCTGGTTCAAGGGCCATTGTGCCACAGCCTTGAAACGTTAAACGTACTTCCATCTGTTCTTCCGTCGCGTTGGTGATGTGCAGCATTTCGTTGATAATGCAGAAACCTGCACCAGCTGGCACGATGACGAATGTCCGGAAGAAGTGCCGCACCACAGAGTTCTTCTTGCCCTGACGTCGCTCCCGGAAAAGCCCGCTTACATGCAAGCAGATCATTTGCGGCTGAAAGAGGTTAAGTCTAGAGGTTCTAAACCAAATTCGAAATTCGCGAATCGACGGATCACTCACTGTGAATAAAGTAAGGTCCACGGTGAAGCTGTTGAGATCATGCGTGGTCTGCGGCATCTCAGCGTGGAACGCCACCACAGCGAGGTGGCCCTGCTTGAGCAGCTTCCGTCGGCGCTCCACGTCGGTGACGCGCTCCAGATTGCGATTGTCCGTGTTGTACCAGCTCAACTGTGCCGAGTTCTTCGGATGCTGGTTGTACGCGTAGGCCATGGTGCAGGAGAACATGGCAGTCTCGTGGTACGCGTGCAGCAGCGCCTGCCGATTGTCGCCGTCCATGATCTCGAAGTACTGCGCGAGGAACTGCCGCACAATGGCTTGTCCGTCCTCGCTGCAGAGGAACGTCTGTTTCGTGGTGGGCATTGTGACTTCCTCGACGTCGAAGAAGATGGGCGGTGGCAAATCCACTGCGTCCTAAAGCACCACACCATAAAACGAAATGCAACACGCTCACAAGCTGCGTGGAATCTACTTACCAACGAGAGGAGCTTGGGGAAACGCTTACGCACTTCGCTGTCAACAGAAATATTAAGTTTCGCACAATTCAATCGTTGAAAATCGTTTAAGCGGGTGACAAACCTGACGTCTGCTACAGCTACGTTACATGACACGAACTCACGATACATTCGCAACTACATGATTTATTATAACATACAATCTTGAATCTGGTGCATGAACGTAAGAAGCAAATAGTTACACTGTTACACCTTACAGTTGCACGTTGCATTAACTTCAAAGCATGTTTAATAATACCTTCTTCACCCATTTTATCAAATGATTCATTCGCATGTCGATATTTTTTTCCTTGTTTTTTTTTTAAGCAGACCCACCACAACTTCAAAAATCATCATAAACAATCCATATTGTTATCACCACATAAACAATGCAATCATTTCTTGGGAGTTAGAATTTGGAAATGAGAACACATCGCGGGAAATCGAGGAGTAATCATAGTAAGGTTTTTTTTTGCATATTATCTGAGGTGTCTGAGATTGAGCAATCATCAAGAGGTTGAGGCGACATTGTCGAACATCAAACGTGAAATTCAGCATGGCATTCTAGGATGCTCACTAGTGCTCGTTCGCTCGTACCACCATCAATGCCGGTGCTGTCCGCAGCAACGGATCAATCCGCACTTAGGCGGAAAATGCAGCTACAGCGGACTTTCAGCGCACACCCAAAGGCATTCGGCCAAAATGGTGTTGTGTCGAGACACTCGAGACGAAACGGCACCACATTGTTCATTGCACAATACTGGCGGTGTGCATCAACATCAACAATCCATTATATTGTAATTGTTCGCAAATAACTATGTCGCAATCAATTACGATAGGAGAAGGATTCATGGGTCAAAGGAATGATGCAATGCATTTAACAAATATAACAAACTTAACTAAAGTAACCAAACTAAACAGTTTAACACATTGTTGTACTGTGCATTGAAGTGGTGGTGTTTCGCCTATAGTTACTTTTTTGTTTGTTTTCTTTTTTGTTTTTTTTTAAGGTTAGGTTTTGAATAATAATGAGTAAAGAAGGCGCAATTGTGCTGCGTTGCGTTGTTGCAACTGCTTACTTTCTTACGTTTGTGTGCAATCACTTGGGTTCAGACAACATGACTTAAACGTAAATTTTAAAAACTTTGTAATAAACAGCATGGATTCGACCAGGATTTTGCAAAGTCAAAGCATACAAATGCAATATAAATCTTGACTTCAACGTTTCAATAAGTTTGTTTCATTTTTTGTTATAAAATTTGCAGGTTAAACTCAAGATTGATGATTTTTGATTTGCAAAATTCTGCTTGATTTCCTGCGTGATCTTCCAAATAAACCTTGCCGTTTAATTCTTTTTTTGTTGTGCCTAAACCCAAGAAAAACTAACTTTTGAATATCATGTAGCATAACGAATGCAGGTTTCAACATTAATTCACCTTCCCTTATGTATACCTCAAAGTGTACTCTACTAGGAATATAAGACGTCGTGTTTTTAGCAATGAAAAAGACACAACTCCTCGCTAAGTCAATCCAATGCGATCATCGTCGTCGTGCATAGCTAAATCGTGTTACCTGATATAGGAAGCCTGATCGTTATAGTTGTCGCATAATCCGTTCCCATCCAGCATGAGCTCAATAATCGGCAAGCCGGTAAAACTGTCTAAATGGTTAATGCTCTTAAGCTGTAATCAAGAAGAAAATGCAAGAAATCCAATGAAACAAATGCGCTGCGCGCGTCAACCAAACCAAACCTTATTGCCCGAGATGTGCAGTATCTTCAAGGCGGGCATCTTCTTCGGCAGCTCCTTGAGGTGGTTGATCACCTGGATGTTGTTGTTGTTGAGATTGAGCGCCTCGAGCTCGGGAATGTTCTCACCGATGATGTTCATCGCGGCGAGGCTCACCGCCGGCTTGAAGAGCGGGCAGAACGTGTCCTGCAGGTCGGGGTCGGCATGGAATTTGGTGAGGTCGAGCGCTTTCGTCACCGGATTGTAGCGCTTCGCCATGACGAGCTTCATCTTCTCACGCAGCGTCTCGTTCACGTCCACGTTCGGCGTGTCGGCGCGCACGCTGATGATCAGCTTGAAGCCATCCGGCATTTCAATCTCTTTGCTGAGATTGTTCAGCTTCTCGGCGACGTGGAAGTCCTCCACGTAGAACGTCGCCGATCTGCCTTCGCCCGACCACTTCAAAACAGATTCTCAATCAATTTAAGTACTTGAGAGGATGTTCTTGGACTGATATGAATTATTTGCTTACTTCATAAAATACTAACAAATAATATTATTACGTCAGCGTTTTTATGAAGTAAACATATAATTCATCTCAGTCCAAGAGTAGTGATATCTACATTTACTGGACGTTACGTAACTATTCAATTTAAGTACTACATCAAAACAAAAAGCAACATACCATGTATGGCATAAACGGCAGTGGATTTAAATTCTCCAGCAGCTTCTTCAAGAGGAATGGCTTGTCATATTTGCCACCATAAGGCATCTGAATGTCAAGGTAAATGTGAATTAAGACCAGGACCAGTGAAAAATCGTGCATGACTAGCATGATGACTCATTGACTTACATGCACCCGATACCAGCTAAGGGCGCTGGTGAACAAGCGTCTGGATGGTGCGGGAGAGCCGGCCCTGTTGCGGCCACCACGATTGAACTTCCTGTGGTGTGCCATATGACTGCCACGCGAGGTGGTGTGGCCCGTGAGGTCGATGCCAGAATCTTCATAGCTCTCAAAGTTGCGTATCACACGCTTGTAGTTGTCCCGTTGCTTGAAGCTCACGCGCTTGGACAGGTGCTCTGCATGCAATTGAGAAGTGATCATGTACAGAGAATGATCTCGCAATCAATTGGAAGCTTGGAGCAAATCGAACTTACCGTTTGGGTACCATTTGTGTGGGTTGGTATTCTGACCTCGTGGTTTGGGCATTTTGTGTTTGCGTCCGAAATGCGAGGTCGCGAGGTGCACTGCAACGTAATGTTGCGCCACCGGTGAGGTATAAGTAGGTCGGACGAATTTACAAATTCACGCAAGCACGGAACACAACAAACAACCCGCGATGGACTCCTTTGGTCCTTCCTTCAAGTGTCAAGTCTGCAAACTGCAACGCTTGCCGTGCTCGCGATGGGTAGATGGGATGTCATATGTCAAATGTGAGTATTGTAATTGACAGCCGCCAGAGGGCGCTTGGTGGTAAGATTTCACAAGATTTGAAACTTTGACTACTTTTGAAATCGTAGGATGCCGTATTTTTGTTTAAACAAAATATACCACCCAATATTAATATACTGACGTACATATTTTTTGCACAAGCATAAACACACCATTTTCTTACCTTTTTAACTGAAATGGCCGATCAAGAAACCAGCTTACTGCATCACTTCCTCTGCGGAGGAATGGGTGGCACTTGCGCGGTGCTCGTGGGCCATCCCTTCGACACGGTGAAGGTACGCCTGCAGACGATGCCGATCAAGCCGAACGAGCCGCCCATGTACACCGGCATGTTCGACTGCTTTCGCAAGATCGTCATCAACGAGGGCATCACCGGCGTGTACAAGGGCATGCTGGTGCCGCTGCTCACCATCACGCCGGTGTTTGCCGTGTCGTTCATGTCCTACCGCCTCGGTAAGATCATCTTCGACAATAACGAGCCGCACGCGCCCAATTGGCGCATATTCTGTGCGGGCGCGTTCGCCGGCGTCGTCACCACCACGCTGATGGCGCCCGTTGAGCGCGTCAAGTGCATGCTGCAGGTGCAGAAGGAGAAGTCGAAGGCTGACCGCCAGTTCCGCGGCCCCCTGCATCTGATCACCGCCGAGCTGGCGTCCGGCGGGCTGGGACGCATGTTCCACGGCTTCTTCGCCACCATCCTCCGCGAGCTGCCCGGCAGCGGCATCTACTTCTTCACCTACGAATGGTTCACGGCGCATTATGGCGTCTCCACGCTGAGCATGATCATTAGCGGCGGCATGGCTGGTGTGGCGATGTGGATGGTCGTCCTACCGTTCGACGTGCTGAAGAGTCGTCTGCAAACATCGCCGCCGGGGACCTACACTGGCATTGGAGATGTGTTTACCACAATGGTGAAAAATGAAGGGATTGGAGCGCTTTACAGAGGGGCAGTCCCGGTAATGGCACGCGCATTTCCTGCAAATGCTGCTTGTTTCATGGGATTCGACTTTTGCAACAGGCAGATTATACAGCGCTTTAGCAAGAAGCGTCCGGAGTAACAGCATTTGCTTCTTTTGTTTCACAAAATTTTATATTCGAAAAGCGGAATGCGGAAAGCATTCATATTTTATTTGAATAAACTGTTTAACGATGTTTAACAAGATTCAGATGAACGTTACCAACACACGTTTTATCAAAATCTGGGGGAATTTCGGCTGCAGTCACTAGTCTAGTCACAACGGATAGCATTGGTAACTACTTGGTTTTTTCATATTTGAGCTAAACAATATTCAGGGAATTACAATTCTCATAATAATTGCAATCATATTAAACGCCCATAAAGAGCGCTAATTACCTCCAAAATTAACTATTAATACGATACCAACACTCTCATAAGAATACCAACTTCTTATAACAATACCAAAGATACCAACTTTCACAACAAAACGATACCAACCCTCAAAATCAAAACAATACCAATTCACAATCTCACAACTCACAAGGCACTAACTAATGTGCCATGTCTTGTCCAGAATGCACAATTTTATGTGTCGTAAAGCGGAAAGCATTCGGATTTGATTTAAAACAAACGAAAAACTTAAATAGTTTAAATTTAAAACGGTTGTATTAACAGTTTTTTAGGCGGACCCCAGATGGCGCTGCGTGGCATGGCGCAAACAAATTGCGCTCGCAGTCGCAGGCAGTTGTGCTCGTGCGCAGCGCGCGAGCGGCCATTTCGTACGCTTGGTGTACGCCTGCCCCGTGAAGCCCGCGGAGTCCGCGCAGCCAGCGAGTGCGTCGTCGTTGCAAGGCAGTGCAGGCAGTGTTGGTCGTCGTGTACACGACTCGTGTTCGCTCCGATCGTCCCGTGCGGTGCGCCTGCCGCGTTTGTCCAGTGTTTGTGCCCTCCCCCGTGTGTGGTGCTCGGCCCGCGGCGTTGCGATGGCGCATTGAAACTGGTCCCCCGGTGCCCGAGCCGTTTTTTGAGTGTCCCCGCCGACGCGCCGCCAAAGCGCACATGCCGGACCCACAGTAACCGGCCCCCACGGTGTTGCAGCTCGCCCCCCGAAAAAAAAGAAGGAACCACGCAGGACGCGCGCATCAAAAACCCAAATGTAAGTGGAAAATCGGAGCGCGCGGGGGAGTAAGTAGTGAGTGCGTACGCGTACGCAAGTCGGCGGGTCCCCTCCGTGTTATCATCGATTTTGTAACGCGGTGGCTGCTGACATTTTTGCGCGCTCGTGCGGCATCTCCGGCTCAGTCCGGCGCGAATGATGTCAACTTGGGGGGCATCTTGGGAACAATAACCCGCGCTTATACTCTGGGTAATGCCTGGGTTTTTATTGCGGATTGCGGCGGCGAGCGGGCCGGAGTGTTTAACGTTATCGATTCGGCTGCGGTGTACCGTCGGCTCTGCATGGCCTGCGATCTGGCTTTCGGTATCACTTGCAGCTGCAGCAACAAAATTGGTGTACGATTTGCGGTCGCATGTTTTTAAAAATAGCGATTGTGCATGTGCATCAAGAATGCTTCTCATATGTTCGATGCTTCGATGTTTCTTCTCTTGCGCGCGGTTGTGAATCACGCGCGCGCGCCGCTTTTTTCGAAAGATGCGAACTTTCACAGGCAGAAAACGGGTGTGATTCATGCCGAGAGACATGACGGCTTTAGGGGATTCGCGTTCGCACGAAAAGTGATTAAATTCAATTCGGATGTAGTAATGTGTTCGCTTGTGGCATCGGTTTTTATCCAGATTTCATTCACCTGTTTCATCAGGCCAGCGAGCGAGTGAGCGAGCGAGCCGGGGGGTGGGGGCGGGGAGGTTAGGATTCCCCTCCGCGGTCCGCCTCCGAACACGTATGCGGCGGCACCGGCGCGGCGCGCGAGTGGGAGCGCTAGGAAAATACTCCGACGCATGTTCTGGCAGCTCTCTCCGCGAGCGTCCGATCGCATTGTTAAAATTTAAAAACAACATCGAATATGACAGATTAGCGTTGCTTTTCATTGATCGGATTGCGGTACGGCGCGGCGCAGAGCGGATTGACGTCATGCTGGGGGCACAAGAGCTGCGTCATTTTTGGTGCGCCAAATAATTCACCTTCTAATTCGAATTGGTCATTAAGTACTAAGTACTAAGTTGATATGTTTGCAGCGCAGTGCAAGATGTGCCTGCTATCAACGTTTGAGCAAATGAGCAGTGATTTGACTTTCAAATAACGCGCGCGAACGTTGCAAATTTACAGCTGTTTTCGGCAGTACGGTGAGGTCGTGAGCCGGAGGGAAGGGGAGGAGCATGTCGGCGTGGAGCGTGTGCTAATTGACTTTCCGGATAATGCGACAGCGAAACAGCGAGACTCAAATTGCAATTGACTGATGCTGTGATCCTGTGATGCTGATGCTTTGTTACTGAGTCTGATGACATTTATTTCGTGCATCGCTCACTTTTCACCTTTTCACTTCAATTGCACTTCCTGGCTGGCGGAGAAAGGAGGAGGAAGAGGAGGAAGAGCGGAAAGCACATGCACGATGAACGATGATGAAACCGCATTGCCTTCCTCCGACACGCCGCCCCCCTTCCCACCTCCAGCCGCTGCGTGGAACGGTGGAACTGTAGCGTGGAAGGATTTCGGTTGTTTGCGGCGTTCTGCCGGACGCGTGACTGCAACACCGGGTGTATCTATCCAGAACGAAGGGGGTGCCAGATCAATAAAGACGCCACACCCTCTCTCTCCATTCCGAGCAGCCTGCCGGCGGGTGGCGGCGGCAGTATTTGTTACGCGTCGGTTGCATGCACCGTGCACCTTCAACTGTTTTCCTTCTTCCGGCTCGGTGATATACGTAGGATGATGCTTTATTATTAGATTATTACATATTCCGCGATCGCGACTACCCTTCCATCGCCCCCGCAAATATCGTTTGCATGTTATCGCACTCATCTACCTCCACGCCTTCCGCGAATTCTGTCGCTGAACATTTCACCTGTTGATGATGAGATGATGCAAGCTATTTCTGTTTTGAGTGCTTATATAACATTGTAAAAAGGAGTGCTTTTATAAATGCGTTATGGCTATAAAAGTACTCGTCCCAGGTGGCGCTGGGGTGGCGCACCTCAAATGTGTGCAAATATCAAAGTTGTGTTGAACGCTTTTAAATCCATATCAAAAAGTGCCAAATTAAATGGAGGGCGATAAAACGTTATATGCCGCTCCTCTGGATGCGTTACTTATCTCGGCGTCCGACGGCTGACGCCGTCGGGCCTCGATGCGTTTTTTACTTCGTAATCTGCAACCACGAGTTTGCAGCTGCGTGCTATTAATAACTATTAAACAATTGATTAAAATATTACAATTGCTTTTAGTACATTGCAAAGTGCACTCACTATATTCGATGTTGATACAAAACACATTTATGCTGGAGCTTTGTGAACAACGCAAACAAACCACAAAAAGCAAAGCTCGTTAGTTGCATGTTTGCATTTTTAGTTATTCGAGCGAAATGTTTTTAGTTATTGTCCAGTTTCGTGTGCTTTTATTGACGTACTTCCGCAAGTAATGACAAGCGGTTTAATTATTGATTACGCCGGTCATCCCGTACATCCTGTTCATCCTCTTCATCCTGTACGACTGCAGAGCACGCAAAGCCATAAGTCCTCTTGAAGTGACACGCGGAGGAGCAAGGGGAAGATTTGTGATGGGATCTCGTAACTGAAATGAGCGAATACCTTAGTTTTAGTTCTAGGGCCCAAAATTCATAATGAATTTTGGATCGATTGGCGGAGGTGATGGATGATAATTTCGCTGGCTGTGTGCTCCATATAGTTATTACTTATTACACAATTATCGAATTAGAACGCAAGATGAGATGGCCGGGGGACGAATAATTTGATTAAACGTTAACTCCAGTTATTCCAGTTGCGCGCAGCCAGACGATAATTTGCACCTGAACGAGAAATGCCAGCCAGACGCGCGGTGTTAAAATTTTAATTTACGAAAGGCATACTTCATACTTTACAGTTGCCGTGCAATTTGCACGAAGATTACGAATTCATAAATGTCTGCAGAAGGCGCTGGCGCTTGGTGTATTAAATTATCGCGCGGACGTCATCGCTGCTGCGTTCAGCTGCGCTAAATATATCCAAGGTGGTAGTGGTGGTGGTGGTGGAGGTGGAATTGCAGCGGTTTTTTCTTCTCCGGTTTGCTCTCGGATGGCACAGTCGCCCACACCGTATTTTGCTACATTTAACATTTAACGTGGCGCGCGCGCTCATTTAAATGACTACTTTGACGTGCTCGTTCGCACATGCTTGCTGCGCGCTGTGTGGAGGTGGAGGGATGCTTGTGTGGGGGGAGCATGGCTGCCGCCGGTGGCGATCGATATTCTAACCGTCCGCACGGCCGGTTCGGAGAGACGCCGCGCGGCGTACGGACAATTACACGCGTGTACAAACACGCAATCGCCGAAATGCTGCCGCCTCCTGGTATAACAAGTATAACAAGTTTCAGTTTCAATCATTTCAATTCATCAAGTCAATCCAATGATGAATGGAATGAATGGGCATCATGTTATCGGTTGTAGACACAAATACTTGCTGATAATGCGTTCAAAACAATTCAACCTACGATTTCTATTGTTTCAGGTGGCAGACGTGAAGTCCAACCCTTCCGACTTTAGGCTGCAACATTGTGTGGTAAGTCGATCGACGATGCGAATGCAGCACCAGCGCGAGCTCAATGTTTGCAGAAACGAGGAGCCAATTAGAATAGGTCGAGAGGTGGCGATGAGCGGTAGAGCTGAGTTTCACCGCCACCGCTGTCCTGTGGCTTTAACCTCGGGCATCGGGTGATCGGGGGTATAAACGTATAAAAGTTGCAGAAAGTTTGCCGAGTTGAAAGCAGAACAGTATACTGCAGTTTATTTAATTGCATTGCATGTGTAATGAACTTAAGCCAGAATATACAAAGAAAATTCAAGAATAATTAATTAATGCATGGTTAATAATTTGCGTCAGATTTATTTCTTTCTTTTCAAATTCAATACATAAATGCATGATAATCAAAAGTTGCATAATAATAACTATAGAACGATTCAGATTGGCTTCCTTGCTTGGTACTGTTTATTTTGAAATACTGCAATTCTGCAATTTGTGTCTTTAAAACTTCTCTCGAGAACTGGGGGAAACATTGAGCTCGTGGGGATGGTAGGAGAATATACAGGGGGTTCGATACAACGTTGTTTGCAGAAAAGGAGGTGATTCTACATCGAATTTAGAATCAAAAATCTGTAGATAACTTTTAATACCCCCAATAAAGTTGGGTTCTTGTGGTGTGATGAAAAAAAAAAAAGTTATTTTTTGCGAGTTTTTTAAGCATCCTTAACGGGTCTGTTAAATAACAGTTTGAAATTTTACCCTACAAAAATCTCACAATTGTAACTTTTCATAAAATGATTATTTTTGATGCAAGGACTTATTAAACAATTTTTTTTCCCAGAAATGCACACAAACAAAATTCTAGTTTGCTTTGGGAAACAAAAAATTGCATGTAAATCAAAAGGGGATTTATTTACACATGTCAAAATATCGGATTTACATTGATTCATTAGTGCAGTTTGAAAAAAAAAAACAATTCACAAACGATTATTTGTGCGCAATTCCTCTCTTTTTAAATTTTAATGCATTTGTAAAAAAACAACATATATTTTTTATAGCATACCACTGAACAATATTGTGAATTTGCGTCATTGATTGAAAATGCCCATTAATTTTATATTCTACACCTATTGTTAATGTAAAATGCAATACAATGGTCAAGGGGGACATTAAAATTTGATTTTGATTTCCTTAGCGTTATATATATTTTAATGTAATATGGATTTTAATTTGGTTATATGAGATAACATCGCCTCCTTTCTGTGTGCAACCTTATATGGTTCATCCTGTATAATAAAATAATATATATATAATAAAAGTAATATCTATGTTAATCAAATAACTTTACACAGCTAGGTGGATGAGAGGGGAGATCGGGAGATCAAAACAAGAAAAAAAGGCCAATACTCAGTCGTTCTCGAAATATAACAGTTTGAACTTTTTTCGTTATTCCTTCAATCGAGTACTTTACCAATGCGCATTAAGCTGTTATTTAATTGCAGAAATTGAAAGATAATTTTAAAATAGTTTACAGATTTTTTTAATTTTTCGACTTGGCCCAATATGCCTCTGTAATTTCAGATTAAAGTTAAAAGGATAAAGGGTCCGTTATAACTCGCCGCAATGCAGTGCAATGCAACGCAGTGTAACGCAGTGCAACGCAGTGCAACGCAAGCAAGTTAAAACGCATGCTAAAGCAAAGCGCACCGGTTATAACTCTCCTCAATGCAGGGCAGTGCAACGCAAGTGAGTTATTACCGGTGTGCTTTGTTAGCATGGGTTTGAACTTGTTTTGCATTGCATTGCATTGCACTCTACTGCATTGCGGCGAGTTATGACGGGCCCTTAAGGGACCCCGGGCCAGAAACCGCGTAAATAATAAAAATGTCACAATAAATTAGTTTAAAAGAAACAT
>JARJDQ010014057.1:0-12704 GCA_030264215.1 Geostiba sp. GC000077 | reverse complement strand
AAACGGAAAAAACCATTGTACCATTATTAAAACCACTACGTCTAAGTCTTCGTTGCCTCAAGAACATCGTCCATGTTCACCACATCATCGTCCTATGTTTATCCTAAACTAGTCTATCATCACACGGAGCTCCTGCGGGTTTTGCCAAACATTGCGAAGAGATTCTCCGCTCGCTGCTCCACTTCAGCCACAACTACTGCAAAATTGCAGTAAATAGCCACAGCTACTGCAAAATTGCAGTAAATAGCCACAACTACTGCAAAATTGCAGTAAATAGCCACAACTATGGTTGCCCCAAATATGCTTACAAAGTTGAGCAATTTTTCAGAATTTGTAAAACACGCGCTGGAAAATCGGTCATATCTCCTAACCGCGTGCCTCAATTTTAAGTTTCTTTAGCTGTGTGTGTAGCCAAAGAGGCGCTCTTTAATTTGCACTCCATTTCCACCCCCTCGGGTGGTGGCAAGTGNCTCCTAAACGCGTGCCTCAATTTTAAGTTTCTTTAGCTGTGTGTGTAGCCAAAGAGGCGCTCTTTAATTTGCACTCCATTCCCACCCCATCGGGGGGCGGCAAGTGTCCCAAATATGCTTTCAAAGTTAAGCAGTTTTTTATGATTTGTGAAACATGCGCTGGAAAATCGGTCACATTTCCTAAACGCGTGCCTCAATATTTAGTTTCTTGAGTTGTGTGGGTAGCCACAGAGGCGCTCTTTAATTTGCACTCTATGTCCACCCCTTCAAGGGGCGGCAAGTACCCCAAATCTGCTTTCAAAGCTAAGCAATAAGAAAAAATCAAAAGAAGCGACTGAAAATATATGTTTTATTGTGATTTTTGAACCTTTTTTAATGTTATGCTGCTCTAATTTTGAACTAGTTATGACGTACAGTGGAACTGAACTTAATTTAACTTAACCTTTTATTTCCAGTTATCGTAGTTCAGGGTATTTTGAAATGTGGTGACAGTTTCTAAACGAATGAGATAGTGCAGCTCCCTCAGGTTGTTGCTGTTGACCGCTGTTGACGTTGATTTTGAGGTTAGAACTGTCGTTGAACTTGCTCGGGAGGTAGTGTAAAAATGTAAGTTAAGTTCAGTGAATTGGTGAACTTTTACGCTTTGAACTTTTTTAACCGAACAGCACTGCCCATTACACTTTTCGTCATTTCCGCAAAACAAAACAGAAACATTTTTTGAACTTGTTGGAACTATTTCAAAAAGTGAAGCATAAACGAACAAACCTCTACTGACTACGTTATAAGTTTTCCATTCGGAACCACGCTTTAAAGCTTCGCGCACATTGAAGCGAAGCGTGTCGAAGTGTTTTCTTGCAAATTTTTATTCAATTATCCATACAAAAATTTTACGATGGTTCTTAAAATACTAATATTCACTACAGATTGATATCAGAGTAAGTAGAAACGTTTTAAACGTAAATAAATGTTGAATAACCACAGAACGAATAAGAAAACTAAAGTCTATAAATCTAGGAGTACAGAGTGGCCCTTAAAAATAGTGAAAACAATAAAGTAAATGAGCGTACGTCTTAACCCCGAATCACATGCAAGCGCGAGCTACGACATACGATCCTTTGTTTATGTATAACGAAATCATTACTTTTCATTAATGATCTTAAACAATTAAACCTATATTACCACCCTGTAAATTAAAACTGCAAAAACGGTATAATTACGATTAATTAAACCTGAGCGTATACATTGTGTATTCGTTGTCACCTTTGCCACCTTGTCACCAAGGTCAAAAGTCACAAATTGCAAGAATTGCAAAGAAGTGTATATTAACAAGAAATAGTATTCATAGGATCTGAAAACTGACATCCGTTGAGTAAATACTTCAAGTCATTAGAAATGCCATCCATCACCTCGTCCAGGGCAGGCTTTCCCTCCGCGCATGGCGCCTGCGCATTTACACTTAACTCACTATTGCAAGCGTTCAGTGGCTTTGCCATTGCACAGTCATCAGTCGGCGTCGAGATGGCGCTGGCGCTGGTATTGTACTCCACGCGTTCGCAAAACTTCACACATTTGTCGCGCTTGGCAACGCTGCCGTCGCCGATGAGCGTTAGCTGTTTCGTCTTGGGCGGTTTCTCAATCAGCTTGTCGATGTTCTCATCAACATGCGCAATGTTATTGATGTCCAGGTCCAGTGAACCACGCGAAGTGAAATAATGTCGCGGCGAGGCGTCCACGGCGCCTTGTCGCGACGAAGCGACCAGATCCAATTCGGCAAACACTTTCGTGCCCAAGATGTCCGGCGAATTCAGTGAGTTGGACTTGGTGACGACTACCGACGCCGAGATGGCGCTGCTGTACTGCGTTGGCGATGCGTTATACTCCTCGATCTCGGGCGACTGCTCCGTGCTCTCCACCGTCAAGTCGACAGTGTCGCCTGCGAAAAGGCATGATAGCATTAACCTGTATTGTTACGACTTGCCGCTTTTTTACTACTCAGTACTCACATAAACTAAACAAACGACAATAGTTCTAAATGCTTGTGTGCACATTCGGACGCATGGTGTGCACATTCGGACAGAGGACAAAGTGATCTACAACACATGCCACTAAACATTACACAAGACACAACTCTACTGACCTTGAAATCATGCTTCACTTGCGTGTTTTTCATGTAGTTGTACTTACATTTATTATGCGTTTTATGGTGTCCTTTCCCATCCTTACTACCACCCTTGGACGATGTGTCCTTGGGTTTGTCTTCGTTACCGCGGCGATGGATTTTGTCCCAAAAGTACTTTCTGCTGATGCTTTGCACTTTAAACACCAGACACAGCATTATGATCAGCCCCTGCGTGATGATAGAAAACAGAGAACAGATTGAAATATAGGTTATGCCCGGCACCCGGAAACCACTTTTTATTGCCCAAGGGCAGTAAATTACACCCCATTACCATAAATATGGACGTTCCGGCGAACGCGTACTGCCATAGAATTTCCTCGGGATGATTTACGCAGGCAACGGAAGAACCTGCTGAGATCATGACGATCGCAAAAATTAACGTCGATTTGGTCATCATTGTAGAGCTGTAATATACTGGGTGTTATTGGATGTTACACAATTCAATCAAGAGTAGAACTTACCGATTGCTAATAATCTTATCGCTTTTGGTCTTGTCAGTCTTCAATAGCTTAGACACCAAGCAGCAAAGAATAACATAGAGGACAAAGACAACGGCAATGCAGACGATGAAAACGTAGAAGGAGAGTGTATCACGCACAATCCACCAATGCACAAGGGAAATGTCTTTGATATTGTGCGTGAGGTGATTGGCGAAGACAGCGATGACAGGCGCGCCAGTGATGACGCCCACCACCGTCGGCTTCACGCTGGTTATGCGCTGCATCTCAATAAGATCGGTGTAGATGATCAGCAGCGTGCTCAGCTGCGATGACAGCGCCATCAGGTAGAAGATCAACAAGCAAGAGAGGACGTTCAGATAGAAACGCTGCAAATTCACAACATACAGGGTGTTGTACAATAAATAAACAGGGTGTTGGTGTTCACCTTGCTGATGCCTTCAGAAAAGCCTAGAGTGAAGAACAACATGCACGCTGCCAGTGAAATGGCGCACTGCGCTTTGAGAAATGTCATCGTGGACTTGTGGCGACACCAGCTGAGCACCAGCAGGACGCCGGCGATCGTGCACATCATACAGGATACGGAACAGCCGACCAGGACGACGTCATCGCAGGCAGAGAGCGGCAGCTCGGCGTTGTCGCGCTGCACATCGTCCACGAGCAGGATGGTCATGGTGCCCTCGTCGTCGCACTCGCACCGCACGCTTGTCGCGTTCTCGCTCACAATGCGGCATTTGTACGCGTTCCACACGTAATCAGAGGCGGCGTATTCGGCAAGCACGCACTTGACCACGCCTACCGAACGAAAACCGGACGTTGACGCCTCAGCGCCATCTTGCGTCGAGTCTGTGAAGCTTTGTGTTTGAGTGGATGTGGAAAGGGAGAGGGTTAGTGCATCTAGGGTGTTATCGCTGAACCGCGTGTGCTGATGACGGAATACGGAAGAAATGCGTTTTTCTGATTGAAGAGTTGCCTTCGTAGGCGGTGAGGAGTCAAGACGCCATATTGATGTTACACCAGCGAAGAGTTCGTACTTCATTTCACGATCATCGCTGTAGCTGTAAACGCATTCAAGATTGATAAGTGAAGTTCAAGAATCTGTAATTTATCAACGAAAATATAGGTTATGATTTATAAGCTTACTTGAGACGTATAACGGACTTCTTTGTGAGGAACTCGTAAAGGTTGCGATAGTCAACCCGCATTACACGATTTGAATTCACAGGACCACTGTAAACATAACCCTTTTAAGTATTAAAAAACACACAACACGTAAAACGACTTACGACTCAATGTCAATGGTCACTCGCAGATTGTGCAGAGTTTTACGGTATGCATGAGTAATGTGTGGTGCAAGGACCATAAGTTGATTCCGGACTAGTTGTTGAAGTGTTACGACTTGCTGCCAGGAGAAAAAGGTTGAGTACAGTCAGTACATACAATGTGTTTAGGTGTTTTGTTCAAGCGTGCACCTGTTCTTTGTTAAGTGAGATATTTTGCGCCAAAATGGCGTCGACCACCTCCAGAACGACATCAGTAGTGGTCTCGTGATCAGAATAGCCGAGCGAGGCGTTGTTGAAGCGCGCCACGCGCTCGACAATCTGCAATATCACCAGCCCCTCGCCGCGCAGCAGCCGCTCGGTGACGACGTACCCCTTGATGTTTATCAGCGTCTGCAGCGGCGTGGTCTTGGCGTAGCCTTCCTCGAGATAGCGCAGCTGCAAATTGGAACTTTCGGCGTAAGACAAGATTGCATCGACTATCGACAACACGCTTCCAAGTTGTGGAAGTTGCAAAGAACGCACAAGTGTTTGGTTATGGTTTCTAAGTCTGGAAGTCTAGCCATCGTAACCAGTAACCACCAACACCTCACTTTGGAGGTGATGAAGTTGTTGCAACAACTACACTTTGCTTAGTAAGGCGGTTGTCTAGTCATGTACACAATTGCCGCTTTACGTCTTTTATTTAAAAACATGCTTACCTGAATATCCTGACTATATTTTCAAACATTGTTGAAAAAATGAATGCGATGTGTCGGAAATGACGGAATGAGGTGATAGACGGCAGATGACAGGTGACAGTGACAGCAACAGCGACGTTATAAAAACGCCAAATTACAATCCTAACAATTTTCAAAATTCATGTGTGTTGAGTTGCCAACTTTCAGCGAGACGGAATGCGATGTGACGGAAATGACAGGTGACAGTTGACAGGTGAGAATTAACAGGTGATAGTTGATTTTAAAAAACGCCAATTTACGGCTGTGCTTAAGGCACAACAAACCTAACGATTTTAAATTTTCATGTATGTTGAGTTGTCTACTTTCAGCGAGTATGAATGCGATGTGGCGGAAATGACCGAATGAGATGACAGATGACAGTTGACAAGTGACAGTTCGACAGTTGACAGGTAACAGTGACATTATAGAAAATGTGCAATTACGGATGTGTTCAACGCACAGCCACAGCCAACGAAACGTTTTTTCTTCTAATTCATGTTGAGTTGTCTACTTTCAGCGAGACTAGACAACCGCCTTACAGAAGTGCACTTACATCGGTTAAATTCCGCATCAGTTCGAAGCGGGTGCAGTTAGAGTAGTCCGGGGGTAGCCAGCGCGGCGCGCCGTTCTCGAGCATGATGCAGGCGCGCGTCGCGACGCCGTAATATCTGTCCGGGCACGCCAGCCGGCAATCGCCACCGGTGGCCGTCTCCGGCCAGTCGATCGCGTCGACGCGCTCCGCGTCGCACGGCTTCGCCACACTGCGATCGACCACGTGCACGACGATCGCCGACTCCGACGACAGCTTATCCAGATGCGCCAGACAAGAGTACGCTGTCGATTTCTACGCGTTGGGGGGAGAAAATGTAAACGTTTAGCAGCTTTGCATAAACGTTCGTGCACAGTGCACACTCACATTCAATCCAGCCACCTGCAATATGCTTCCACCCGGATAGAGAATCTCGTAGTGTTCGGTAGGCGTCTTGATCGACAGCAGGCTCTTGTCCTTCGTCCAGGAGAACTTGTACGGCTCACCGAACTTGGCCCAGCTGATGCATTTAATCGTAAACGGTTCACCCTGTAAATCCGAGAGATTGAGATAGAAAAGATAATGTCAGCGAGTTCTGATTGAGTGTAAACTATCTAAAACATCCCAAGAGGGTACTTCTTTTTTTAGATTGTGCATACTATATTCACGGTGAGGCTGGCCGGCTCGAGCGTGATCTGCGGGGGATAGTTCATCTTGACGTCCAGCGACCGACATTGCTGAACGCCATAGTCCTCCACGTGGCAGGTGAACCGCCCCCCATCGAAACGCGTTGACTTCTGAACCACCAGTAGCGCTGTGTAATGGTCCGCATTGCTGCGCCCATTCGAGATGAGCTTTTCCCATTTATATCTACAAAAAACAATCTTATTATCAGACATAACCTCTTCAAAACTATAAGCTACTATTTTATGGCATGCGCCTTATTTGTGGAAATAGTTCAATATCTAGCCGCCCATAGTTTTGCTAGTGACGAAAAAGTATCAAAAACAAAAATAGTACAAAACTTCCCCACGAGATGGCGCACGACACAAATTAGTCTGATTAGAGATTTGTATGAGTTTGACTCTGCATTTTGGTGGTTCGTAGCCTCGGTTCGTAGCATGTGCCGCTTGTGCAGCTGCAAAGGCTGCAAACCAAACATAACCTAAATTTCATATTGTTTTCTCGTACTTCGTGGCCCTGGTGAGATTAACCAGATACCCGTCCATGAACCATCGGAAGATCATAGAGCGCGATCCGCGCGCCGTGCAGGAAAGGACGAACTCCTCCCCCTCGCTGATGACGCCGCTTTTATCGATAGCAATGTTCTGTAAACAGCAAACGGAGTTAGTAATGGCTCAGCATGCGTTGATTGGTTGATTCGCACCTCTAAATATAAGTAAGGCTCCGTTTTCACCAGAATGTCCCTTTCGGTGAGTGTGTACTGCTTATCAGCGCGCGCGTATTGCGTCCGTCCCCATTTGCGTATCGTGCTGCGCACCAGCTCGTCCTGATGCTTCGCCGCGTAGAAGCGTAGTGTTATGTCCGTTTCATTACTCGCCGTGCTGCAACATAAAACCTTTCATAAAACACAATGTTGGTTCGAAAAATGGCAAACAATTGAAACTTTGAAAGTGTGAAACCTTATAAAATTTGCATTGTAAATTTTCAGTTGGAAGAGGGATTAACAAGCCGTGTTAAAAATTAGGCGCAACAGCAAATTGGAAGCTGGATGGAGAAGAAAATGGGTATAATGCGGATCTGAAGAAAATGAACGCGATTTAAGTGGAATGTGGAAAGGGGAAAAGGCGAAGGGTGAATATTTACGCGGGATTTGGATTTTCACGTTTCTTTTTACACCCCTGCCCTGCTTTGCGTTTTGCGTTTTAATAACCATTCTTCGTTGCAACGCTTAAACGATTTTTCATCCATCCATCCATGGTTTATCGATAGAGATCGTATATAATATCGTCCTGGATTCAGGGGAAATCGAAAAACCGATTTGTGGCCATTGGCATCAACCTGGCCTTACAAGGGACAGCTGTTCGATAGGGAATAGATTTGCGCGGAAAACCAAGGAGATAACTACCATTACATGACACAAGAAAACGCCTACAATTTATGTGGTGTAAATTAAGTTGCATATATTATGTCCATCAGAATATTCATAATTTATAGCATACCAGCAGGTCTGGTCTTGGTTTGGGTTATTAGAATTCAAGAAAATGTAATATTAAAACAAAAATAATAAAACAAAAGATTGCAAATAATATAGACAACTTATAATACAAATTGATGATTCTGAGTAACAATGCGACATCTAGCGTCTGAAAAGGGAATTGGTGAAACTGCTGTTCGCATCGTTTCGTGGTGATTTACTAGCGCCACATACAGTTTAGAGGCTAATATCACTCGTTGGCTAAATAGGCAGTTTCCAAATAGTATAGTTCTATCTTCTATGTAGTCTATGTTCTCGTACTAAGGTGAAATCTGTAACATAACCTATAACTAGAAGTAGAGTTTAAAAGGAAAACAAATGTGTATACGCAAGACGAAAAGTACGAAAGCATAAAATTGCAGTCTTGCGGATGCGGACACCATCTGCGAGGAGCCGGCGTGAAGCTAATTTGTTTCCGAGACGTTTTCGAGGGCGTTTAATCAATGCGCCGCCGCCGCCGCTCAGCACCTCAAATGCGGCGGGCGGTATCGAGGGCCGACAACGAGGAAAAACAAAAGGACGCAAGGACGAAAAAGGCAGCTGCCAGCCCGACGAAGAGAGGTGCGTGCTGATGCGCCGAACAAGGGTCGACATTAATTTATTTCAATCAATCGACTAATTAAAAGTCGGACGCTCGAATTTATCGGCGGCGCGACGGAATTTTCTTATTTCAGGGCTTTCACGGCCATCACGGCCTTCACGACGAAAAACTTGCTCAAGTCCACCCTCTTTAATTTGGCGGTCTTTTTTCTCTTTGCGCCAACGCAATTAAAACCGACTATAATTAATTAATTCATTAATTAATGACGAGAAGTTGCCAGTTTCAACTTACGTGCTGGATATGATATTGACGTCGTCGATGTGGCTTATGTTCACTCGCAGGGTGTCCACCATCTGAAAGCAAATCATAACCTCATTTTAATGGTGCTTAGAGGATGGAGCCACTTGGAGCACACAGAATGAGCATGGAAAATGTGAAGGGAGGTAATTTTCATCACGAGTGCATAAATAAAAGAAGCTCTGCAAACAAATCTTTCAGCGGAGCTACCCATCATTATTCTCATTACAAAAGGGATGCTAGAGCTGGCGGAAGTTGAAGGAGTCAAGGATATAAATGGAGCATGAGCAAACTGCATGCATGTGAGGTAATTGAATAGATGAATAGAGGATAACTGGATAATAAGGTAATTAAAATTTCCCACTTCCATATTTTCCAGATTTATTACCTAACCTAACCCAGGATTTTTTTTAACCTAAAAATATTGATGCTTAAAATCCAAGTAGAAAAGTGAAACTGTTACTGTTACTGTTGCTGTTGCTATCACTGTCACTGTCACTAGCACTGTCACTGTCACTGTCACTGTCACTGTCACAGTCCCTGTCTCTGTCACTGTGACTCTGTGACTTTTACAGTCACTGGCATTGTGACTGCCTATACATATAACTGTCACTGTCACTTTACTGTCATTATCATTTTTACAGTGTCACTGTGGTTGTCACTGTGACTGTCACTGTGACTGGCACTGTGGCTGTCCCTGCAACTGTCACTGTGACTGTCACAGCAACAGTCACTGTCAATATCCCACTATTACCGTCACTGTCACTATCACTGTCAATATCAATGTCACTGTCACTTTCACATTTTCCACATTTTTTTTGCTAACCCTTTTGTACTCACATTTTATAACCATAAAATATTGATGATCAAAATTCAAGTGGAACAGTGGAAGAAATTTATTATACAATTGTGCAGTGGAAAGGAAACCGAAAACGGAATCGTCGTCGAGGAAGTAATAAAAAAAGAGACGAAGTGGTCATAAAGTGCTCACCGGCAAATAAATCGCCAAATCGCCATAACCTCAACCTCAACCTAGTTACACACTTTTCCCCATTTCTCTGATTTTCAACATACAGTGTGTTCCTTGTCGCACGGCGCGAATCAAGGTACAAGGTAGATGTTTCAATTTACGCGCACATCGAATGTGAAAGGATAATCGTGTCAAGGGTGGAAAATAAGAGCAGCGTGACAATTGTGTGCGGAAAAGTTTCGGCAGCGACCGAGCAAGGGAGCAACCAGCGAAATTTGAAAAGTTCGCGCGGCGAAACTTTTTTATTATGCGACGTTGTGATGGCCCTGATTTCGGGGTTGACAAACAGGCAGATCCTAAATCAATGTGCGGCTCGGAGGCGCGCGCAAAGTTTGCAACTGTCAGTGATGGTGTTGGCCGCATCGATACTGTCAACGTAATCAATCCAAACATAATTTTAAATATTGGCGCCCGAACGGAAAACTTTGTGTTCATCGTACATAAAACACTAACCGACGCCATATTGGGACTTTGGTGTTTATTTGGTTGCCTACCTGAAAGTGGAAAGTCCAAACATGGCGGAGTTGGCGGTATACACAGAACGACAAGTTGGCTTCGCCGTCGCACTGAAAAACGCCGAAATCACAGAACGGCCTTATCGAGACGTGTAAAGCCCATAACTCATCCACACGTGAGATATTTTTATAGATTTCCAAGGCCTGGGGCACAGATAATGAACACTGCTGTGTCCAGGAATGCAGCAGCGGCGCGAATACAAAAAAAGAGGTGACAAAAAAATATTCATCCTATAAAATACTGCGCAGTCAGCAATTAGAAATATACGAAAAATAACGAATGAGTAATGCGTGTGCCAACAAAAAATTGCATACTAATCAGGGGGCAGGGGCAGTGCGCTGAAAACTGCAAAAAAATGCTGTAGTTCCCTTTTCTAACGCCAGATGGCGAATTGTTAACTTTAGCCGGAGAGCTGAATATGTGTGTTCAAGTTTATTCAACTAGATGGCGCTGTGTGCGGTGAAGATACACATTCGATTTGAGGAGTTGAGCGAGTTGAGAGTTGACACTCGTAGCGAGAATGCTGAATGCACTTTAAACGAATGTTTATACGCGCAGCAGCGGTGAATGCACCCGAATTGTGCATGGCCATGGCATGTAAAACTTACAGCGGAAATGTACTGAAACTACTGTGTTAAGTGTAAATAGTAAATACGTAGGAGGAGCGCCGGAATGGAGAGAATCAACAAACACTCGAGAGTCCGCGACGTTGACAGCGAGGCAGCAACATCGTATTGTTCGTTTGGTTGCCTACAGTACCGACACTCAAGCACTAAAAACCTTAAAAACCTAATTATTCATAACTTTGAAGACTCCGTTGTCCTCCGAAATAGAATTCACATTCACACACTACACATACAGGTTTCTATATAAATACAGAGTGTGATATGTAGTTGCGACTAGACGAATTATGATAATATGTTTGTACACGTGCAGTGTGCCTGTGCCTGTGCCTCGTGCCTGAAATGGAATTGGAAGTGCATTGCAGTGGTAAAGTAGGGTTAACGGTACAAGCACGAGTACTGGGACTGGGGCTATTTCTTGTAGCTGTAGCTGAACATATCCTTGAATGCGTGAATGCTTGTCGCGTATTTGCTCTCCACCCTCTCACCCCTTGCTTACATGCCACCCTAAGAAGTGGGTAAATATAATCCTGCTTCGAATTTCAACTAAAGTGCCAAAGTACGTGAGTGCAATTGACCATTCTGGAAAATTGAGAGTTTTCCAGGACTTGCTTCTTTTTAAACAAGCTTACCGTTACGAAAACGTATCTTTTTACTTAGGTATACAATGTGTTCCAAGATAACCTTGAGCATCTACTCACATTGCGTTTGAGTATTTCACGCAGTTGCTCATCATTCAGCCGGCTCTGGACGAAGATGCGACTGGTGTAACCAATCGATTCTGAAACAATCATTTAAATAAATATATAATACAAAAATCACTGTAGCACTTTTATTCATTGATCATATAAATATTTATGTTTAGAGAAACGCTGAAAAGTTTCGTATACCAGGTTAGTTTTTGTTTTTTACACATTGGATTTCACTGTATGCAACTTATTATGCAGCATTAGAACAGCTCATGAGCAAAAAATGTAAGTTGGCTGTGCGTTAAGCACGGCCGTAATTTTATGTTTTTATTGCGCTATAGTTAAAGGAATGTTTGTAAACTGTCATTGTCACTGTCAATGTCGCTGTCACCTTCATTTTTTTGTCATATAGTGACGGGAATGTTTTTCGTACTACATTACGTAAAGCATTTTTTGTTAGATAAAAAACACAAAACAAAAAACTAACTCGGTATAGAACAATGGCACGCAGCGCAATGCGAAAATTTAATTACCATTAATCGCCTGTAGATTATTGCTCGGTTTGCCGGCGCATTGGCATACGTCCTCCATGGTGCCGTTGAACTTGCAGAAAATTAAGCATTCCGGACTGCCGCCGCAACCTGCACAACACAAATCATAGAAAACATGAAAAGTGCTTATTTCGACTAAACTCAATGCGGTTGTGGTTGTGGTAAAATAGAAATATGAGTGGATATGTGTGCATACTCATATTTCTAGGTTAAATGTTCGTTTTCAGGGTTTCCATAGCAAAATAATAAAGTAATGAAAATATTCTGCATTAAATCTTGCTTTATGCACGTCATTGGGCGTCTATAAGAGTAGAATATCTGACCACCCATTTAACCAATGTAAATAAGGAGTCTATAATGAGATAGCCATAACGCCACGCCACTTTTATGGTCTCGAGGTGTCACTCAGGTTTTGGCGCTGGTGTCGTGACAGCTGAGAAATATTGATGTTTCTGGACAATTTACCGTTCCCAGCTTATTCCTGCTACGTTTAACTATGCATCCCAACAAAACTTGCACTGCATCTTTAGAACGAAGTACTCTTTGCATTGCACTGTCAATTGTAACATGAATTTGGGGAAAACTCTCAAAAACAATGAAAATA
>JARJDQ010014049.1:0-13270 GCA_030264215.1 Geostiba sp. GC000077 | reverse complement strand
ATCATTTGCGTTTCCCTTGGGAACATCGTTCTGGAGAAAACGGGAATAAACTGGCGGGGATGAACGGCGCCCTCAAAAACAGTTTGCGAGGCGGATTATTTTTGGCAACAAGAATTCGAATCGCCCCAGTGGTTTGGAGCAATCACCGAATCTGTTCTTTTGAGTTTTTCTTTTTCTGCTCCGCATACGTGTTGGAAACATAGGCCTGCAGTTCGAGGATAAATGAAAAGCACTGTATTTCATATATGTATTGTCAACATTGTGTTTGCCGTAGGCGGATGACCTATTGTTCTGTTATCGCTGGCTACTGCTGGAAATGAAGCGCGAGTTCGCCTTTGACGATTCGCTGCGCATGCTTGAGGTCCTCTGGAGCTCGTTGCCAGCGAATCCGCCGATAATGGAGCTGCGGCTGTTCGATATCAAGTTCCAAGCGCCCACGATAATCACGCCTCCCATCTCGCCGCTGGTGAAAACCCCACGCGAAAATCCCTACACCAAGGTATGCGCGCTCCGGCGCCAGAGCAGCTCAATCTCCCTCGTTAATTACTCCGCGAAGAAGGTGCAGCCGGTCAAGCGGCAGAACCACAGCCTCGATGACTCGCTCTGTCGCAGCAAGAGCATCACCCTGGAAGTGAAACCCAAGCAGCAAAGCCTGGACGATGCGGCGATACCGAAGGCATTCGAGTTTCCTCCGGCGGAGCTGTCGCCGCGCGAGTTGCGACCGAGATCCGTCTCACCACTGGAGCAAAAGTCCGACTCTGTGGTGCTGAACAACCGGCTCAATAATAAGATAGTCAATAGGGCGACAAGCACGAATCTGTCGTCGAGCATGTCGAATTTGCTGAAGCACTCCAAACGACAAGGACATTTTCGTGATCTTAAAGAAAAGCTGGGTATCTTCGCGTCGCTAGATACGCTGGAGAGGGTGAACTCAATCAAGGAGGAGAGCGAGAATAAACCCCCGACGAAAATGATCAAAAACCTCAACGAGTTCTTGAACTTTGCCTCGGCGAATAAGAACAGGATATCGGATAAACTGACGAGGTTCGGTAGCGTGGGCGAGAGAGACCGACCGAAGATCATGTTAACCAAGTCCAGTCTGGATGATTCAGAGTCTTCGAGCGTTGGCCGGCCTTCGGTTTACTCCTCCACCAGCTGCGAGGATACCTTCGATGAGTGCAGTCCGGACGATTCGCAGAGCTACTTCCCGATGACGACGTCTGTGACACGCGAGCTGCGCATTGAGCTGGAGAACCTGGATCGCCAAGTCTTCGGCAACAGCTACACGAAAAGACTGTTGGATTCCCCAACGGATCCGAGCATTAGTGAATGCGAACTCACCAAGACAGCGCCCGCCGTTCCAGAGGCGCCGGAACGGAACGTCTTCGTCTGGGAGAATCCGCTTCATCAGCCGAGTCCGAGTCCGAACGTCGCGAACACCCGGAACGAGTTCGTTAACACGCCCGATGAGCAGGCCGACCTAGAGTACGACAAGAACTCGCCTTGTGCTCAAACACAATCACCCAAAATGCATCGACTTCCGGATCGCGTGCGCGAGCGCGAAAACATCCAGGAGAACGGCGCGCCGGTGATGGTCAACTCCTGCGAGGAGGTCTCCGAGGCGAACAACAAAAACAGCAGCGCCAGCGGCGTGCTCCCGCCGCCGGAGGAGTTCGGCGGCGGCAATCCCTTCCTCATGTTCCTCTGCCTCACCGTGCTGCTGCAGCATCGCGACCACATTATTGGCACCGCCATGGACTACAACGAGATGGCGATGCACTTCGACAAGATGGTGCGCAAGCACAACGTCACCAAGGTGCTCAACCAGGCGCGCCAGATGTACCAGCGCTACACCAAGCAGCACAAACTCGCTCAACAGAAGGTCGACGCGCGCAACGAGGCCTGCTGAGTGGGCGGTCGTGGCGGCGCACCACTATCAATGATTATCAGATCGTTTTCTGTGATATTTTCCGTTTTTCTTTGACTTTCGACGTCTTTCGTCAGCGTCACCAACGAGAGAGGGCTTGCTAGTAGCAACTTCTACGACTACAATAACTAGTGATATTTTCCCTTTGCGATCCGATGATTTTTAACTTGATCATTGACCAAACCAAACCAAAGATTTGCGCGCGGCGTCAGCCAAATATTCGCATTTTATTTACATATCTTTTGATTGCGAAGCGAATCATATTTATTATACTGCGCGTAATCCGCAACTCCAAAGCATTCCAATCTACTTTCAAGTGCTAAGTTACTTACTTCGTTTTTCTAAGCTTTATTTCCTAATATTTATTTACAATTCTCATCACTTCGCGACCTAGAACTTAAAAATGAAGATAATTAACAATTGCACTATTATATTTATTAAATACATACTTATTGTTATGGAATAAAAAATAAAAATAGCAACAATCACATCTTCGGCTGATCTTCAGCTTATGGTGGTTCAGGCAAACCGGCAAACATTTGTGTAATTTTACGGATTTGTAGAGTTTAATGACGAAAAAATAGTTTTTAGGTTATAGTTACATTCTAAATCACAAGAAAAATCTTTCGCCTGAATCCGAATTGAATGAAGCATGGTTGCGTAAAGCATTACGTTATTGTTATCACTTGGCGCGCATTCCGTAGAAATACTGTTACGTTGTGTTGTTTCTTGTTTGTTGTACATTAGCTCATGATGTTGCTCTCCATCGTAGGCCAGTCAACGCTGTCCAACTCCTTCGTGGACAGATGCTTCTTAACGATGGTTTGCAAAGCGCAGCGCGCCGCCCGCTCATCCGTCAATTGCGTGGAGAGCAGCTCCATGTTCGCCTCAATGTTCTTGATCTTTTGTTGCAGTCTTATCAGTTGCTCGTTGGCGTTGTTTTGCGATTTGCTCGGGAAGAAATCTGCTGTCAAAAACGGTTCAAAATTGTTTATACCGCGGCGCGACAGGCGAGAGTTTTAAACAGATTTATTCTCTACGTGTACAATAGAAAACTTCGAGAATCACAGATTCGAAAAAGGCACAAATACTGATACTATTTAGTTACCTAAGAGACTATAGAATAGTTAGCAACAAAGACAAAGCACACCATGACACCAAAGAAACGCGCAGGCGTAGTAGAGCTGTTAGTCAAGTTAAAATCATATAGATCTAAAGTTAGGTTAAAGTTTGTCAATATTTTTTACTATTTTTACGGATTGGAAGAGTTCATGTTTTAGTCAAAGTGTTGTGTCTTGCGCAATTGTCGCAGCACGAAGGAGCCGCAGCACCAAGTGGATGCGCGCGGCGTGTGCGGGCGGTAATTGCGCGGATGCAGCAGGTGCGTGTACACCGGCGGGCCGGCGGTGGTCGTGCTGCCGCCGCCGAGGTCCGCGCCGCTGCTACAACAGCGCTGCGTCTTGGCCAACCACTCATGCATTTTTACGTTACCACCGGTCAAAAGCTCCACTGTTTTAATGGAACATAGAAGAGTGACAAGGACCACGACCAAAAACCAACCACCCCCAGATATAGATGAAACAAGTTAAGATAAAATACACATTGCATCAGTACAAAGAACATAATCCATCACTTCATCATTTGTTGTAGGATTGCAGCCAAATGATAGAATGATGGATAGAGACGGAAGTGAATTCACCTTATTCCTATACAGCGCCGCCACAACATTGCTTCGAACTAAACAGGAAAATGGACGCCCGAATGTTCTTTGGTGTATAATGGGTTGACGGCATTGAATTTGTGTTTACTTCAGCTGGATTGCGAGCCGAGACGAGCTGTTCTCAACTGATCTCAACGCCTAAACGTCCTCAACCCATAATACAATCCAAAGTACATTCGGGCATCCATTTTCATGTTTAGTTCGAGGCAATTTTGTGGCGGCGTGGTTTAGGAATAAGGTCAATTTGTTTTATCTTGCATTAAATAGTGACTTACCAGAATTAACTGTGTTTCTCGATTTTGCAGAGAAATACGCTTCAACAACTTCCAAAATAAGCGCGTCGTCTTTGTAGCTGAACGACTTGCCGTTCTGGCGATTTGAAAGGAGAGACGTACACGGCCGGAAGGGCTGCGACGGCCGCAGGCAATTCACCGACCAGCCGCGATTGCTCGGCAGCGTGGAGACGACGCTGCCTCTGAAGGCGTTACTCATCTTGCCGCCGAGGCGCGGCTTTCCGTTGGTGGTCGCTACGAAGCGCGTCTTCTAAAACAAGCGAAAACGATCCGAATAAAACCCATTCCGCTGATTGCGCGACATGACAAAAAAAATGCATAGCAAACAAAATGGCGGCCATGTTTAATAGAGGTTAATATCTCTCGGCAAGGGTTGCACTGCACCTGCACATCATTAATGGCAAATGTTAACGAGTAACGACAAGCAACGCAAACTCAAGGTCAAGCAACACAACCCTTGCCTGTCTGCTTCCGGCTCTCCTCGAAGATGCCGCGCACGAGCTCGAGCGGCAGGTCGGCCTTCAGCCACCAATGCGCGTACAGGCCGGAGCGATACGTCAATCCATGTTCACCGCACTCCGACTCGCGACAGTTCGCAATGCTGCCCATCGACTTGCTCGGCTGCAGCATGCCGGAGAGCTTGTTGTGGATCTGATCGACGGACTCCCAGGGCGGCGGCACCGGCGGTAGCTCGCCGCTCGTCATCGACGACCTCGTGCTCGCGGACTCGATCAGGGCGGGAATGGCGGAGGTACGCGGCGTTGAGCCAAACGGCGACGTGCATCGGCACTGCGCCTCGAACGTATCCGACAGCACCGAGCTGATTTTCCCACGAACGTTGCTCATATCCTGCAGATCATGCAGCGGGAATTCCGGCGAGTTCAGCGTGCAACTGCCCGCCATTCCGGAATCAGTAGATCGCACACTTGGGCAATTTGACGAGACCTGACTCTGTGTGCAGGTGTACCAATCGCCAATGCTGGAGCGGCGCTTGTAGATTTTATCCGAGTTGATGCTATGCTTCCGGAAGCCAATGTTCGTCTTGTACAGAGACTTCTTTTTCACACCCGGCGAATCAATACCGTGCTCATCATTGCGGAACAATGATGGCGGCTTAATCGGAGGGGGAGGGGGATCAGTATCATCAGTGTCGTCATCCAGATCCAAATCATCAAGGTCCGGATTGTACAAGAGCTCGGCCAACATCGCATCCGGAAGTATCGGCAGCACCTTCGCCGGAATATCAATCGAGCTGGAATGTGTCGTCGTGGAGGCGGAGGTAGTCGTCGAGTCCTTGCACTTCCAAGCTAAATTATTATCACTGCTCGATTGGCATTGAGGTATGTACAGGGTCGTCAAGCTCGAATGATTGAATCGATCCGCGACCAACTTATTGGGACAGCTTGCCCGCACCTTGGGCCCCAGAAACTCCGAAACGTGCTTCGGTTGGAGGTTATGCTCAATGTGGAAGTTCCCATTAAGCACGGCGAGATTTTCGCAGGCATAATTTGGCGCCACGATGGAGCTTACATCGCTTTCCTGCGAAATCTGCTGCTGCACCTGCAGCTTTCTAGTATCACAAACTTCCACCTGTTCAAGTTCAACATTCTCCAAGTCAGTATCATCTTGATCATCCTCTAGATCTGTATCTGGCGTGCCGTCAGTTACAAAGTACAAACTACTCGCACTAGAAATGTCCGATGGTGTCATGAGCTCCAAGCGACAGGAAGAAGTCATCACAACACTTGGCTTTTTGTTTACCGGTTGCACCATCTTCGTTGGCGATCGGTACTTCTCCTTCTCATAATCAATGAAGGTCTCCACTCTAGTCTCGCCACTTTCTGGATTGTAATATCGAACATATCCAAAATTCGTACTCGTACTCGAATCTACAGCATCTTGTCGCTGTAGATTCGCTGCACTGGATGACTCATCAGTCGAAGACTCGTCACTATCACTATCTGAAGCCCCAAGCATGCTATGCCTATGTTTGGAGCCCTTACGCATGATAAAACATTCCGATCTATGTTGGCGGCGTTTCACGCTCAAAAACTCCGGATTCACTTTGCATGCCTCAGGATAAAGCAATAACTTGAGCAGCTTTTTGTTGATTATCTTTTGCTTTGTCATTTGCGCGTAATACTTGGACAAACCCGCATACGGAGCCGCCGGGGGATAATATTGACAGGGAAGTGTGGGGTTGTAATCGTACGAGGGTCGGTAGCTGATTACCGACATGCGATTGCAGTAACCTCGCTCGTTTAACTAGAATTTTACATTGTTCACCAATAATACAGTCAAATTATGCTCAAAATTGCGTCTAGGAGGAAAGTTTTGGGGTCGTTTTGAATTCTTCAATTCCTTATGTTTTTTTGGGGTGCTGAATCCGAATCTGAGGTTTGTTAACCAAATTTCGTGACGCAACATTGAAAAAATGCAAAGAAAGGCAAAAGGCAAACATGTCTTCTTTCTGTTTTTTGCAGATAACTATAATTATGAAACCTTCGTAAAATACATCTCAGTTCAAAATGGAAGCGAAAATCGCAAAATCCCAAAAAGACAAGTCGCCTCTAAACATAACCAAACGCCGTCTGGTGTCAGAGAATGGAAGGTCTGAAACGAGTCAAACATCGAGTCACGAGGAGTCAGCATAGCCAATGGCATAAGTGGTTTCTGAACACCTGAGATTTGTTTGACTAGTTTCGTTATGTCAAAGTGGCGCCACCAACGGTAAGTTTAGAAACGCATTGGCGCACATTTCTTATCATAACTTTTTATGGATTTCAAAATCGATCTTGTTCTTTGTGGCACTAGATGCGCAATTAAATAAGGAATGCAACAGTAACGAGATTTGAAGGGTGCATAATTTTAAGGTATAGGCAACAAAACAGAAAAAAAGAAGACATTTTTTTGCCTTTCTTTGCATTTTTTCAATGTTGCGTCACGAAATTTTGTTAGCAAACGGAAAAAATAAAAACTACCCCAAAACTTTCCTAGGAAAAAGCTATTTTGACTGTACTACTACAAGCTTATCCAGAGAATTGAACATTTTGAGAAAGAAACATATGGCAATCACTTACATGTGGTGGGGGTTGTGGAACAATCTCCGCCTTCGATGGCAGCGCCTTGGGGCCCACGCTGTTGGTCCGATTCGGATTGCATTTGCCCAGGATGTCCACCCAGTGCGCCGCCTCCTCGCGGCTCTGGCACACCGCGACCAGTCGCTCGATCATCGGCCCGCTAATCTCGAACGCGTTCTTGTACTGCTCGCTGTCCTCCAGCTTGAGGACATTGATGCCGGTCACCGGCAGCTTGCCCTCATAGATGAACCCACTGAGGCGGTGACTAATCGACAGGATCAGCAGCGTCGAGGGGAAGAGAATCAGGTACCGATCAAGGTGCTGCTGACCCACAGCCACCGAACCCATGTAGATAATATCCCCCAGCGTCGCTAAGCTCTGCCCCTCCCAACCCCGTACGGGTCCGGTGATGATCTGCAGCTCAATCTCCTTCTGCCTTCGCGTCGCTTCGCAACTTGCTTCCATTTCCTTGTACACTGCCACTGAGCGTTGGATATCGCCTCGGTCCGGATGGCAATCTTCAACGTGCCGCTCCACTTCCAAAAGCATTCCGGAGTATTTCGCTAGGCGACGGAACGGTTTGCTTAAACCCGTGGTTAGCACGAGGACGCCGGGACAGTTCGCACCACATGATTCCATGTACTTCATTAGTTCCTCGCGGTATTTATCCAGAATGCAGACGGCCTTCGGATGTAGCGATCGGTATGTCTGATGCACGGTTTTCATGCGCGGAGCATAATTGAGGAAGATCTTGCCGATGCGTTGGTCGCGGTGCGCTTTTTGGTTTTCGTTTTCGATCAGTCTTAAGAGCTCTTTATGCGTTTCCAATACTTCGAGAAAGTTTCCCGTCAATTGTTTATATTCATCTGTGTTGAGACTAAAAAATTACACAGGAGTAATTTTGGTTGCCTATAGACAAATATGACGAATATAACAAAAAATGGCGACTTTTGTGTTCTTACGTTCTTTGTACTTACATGGTGCTTTTTTCAAGTGGAATTAAGAAATTATTGAGCAATCCTTGCAGCTCTGCAACATGGGCTGCTTCTGACTCAAGCAGATCCTTATAAACAATTGATAAGTTCTGTATATCTGGTTGCAGAGAGTTGGTCAACTGTTGCATGATACTTGGATCTGGAATGTTAATTTTACTGCAAGTTGTTTAGCTTATAAATGTGTGCATACCTTTAATCTCCCGGACGTAATTAACTGGAAACCATCCAGTGACATCACCCAGAGTGCCCTCCCACCAGCCACCATCATCTTTCTGTGTGATTGTGATGAAATCACCCTTTCGAAAGCACAACTGCAAACAATTGTTTTGATTTGCATGAACAGTTTATTATTATTTATCCATGTTATAAATAGTTGCTGCTGCAAATGGTGACTTACCTCATCATTATTGCTGGCTTTGAAGCTGTAGAGTGCTTGTACAACAATTGGGTCAGTGGTCATCTTGGTCGCGCTGTGAAATTGAAACAAACAGCGATTTAAATCACAGCGTACATGAAAAGTTGACAATAAACGGCAACACAACGCCGTCGCGCGAAACTTGTCTTGACCATGAGCTGGAGGAGAAAATTTTCACACTGTCACATTCTTGGCAACAGGATGTGCCCTAGCCGGACTTGGCTGGGTGCCAAAGAATATTATAAATGGAAGTACGTGTACGGTGTGGTGTGTACGCCAAGGCAAAAAATGAGAAAAATTAGACGCACACCGGCTTGAGCCATGAGCGCCAGGCGGTGAGGAGGTAGGGCAATCAAATATGCACTTTTTAATTGATCCCGACTTCCCGACGTTTAACTAATTAGGCGTCATTAACCGTACCGGAAAACTTGCTAAGAATCGAGGATGGAGGATGTAAACAACGACATGCGAAATGCGATGCAGTAACTCGCTGAACATGACTTACGTGTTTGTAATTAATTCCAGCAACAGATTCGCTCAAATCTCATCACGATTGCACATCTCACTGTCTAGGGGATGTGGAAGGCGATTATCAGTTCGCTCGTGGCGTTTGTGGCAACTTAAGCCGCATTATCGCGACGATGAAATCACTGAGTCGCCTGCGCACACCATCGAGGAGCGGAAAACGCGAAAATTCCACCCAAAAACGCGCGGCGCTGCAACGAAAATAGTACCAAGGCGCTTCTTGTTTAGTAAAAGTGGCTTTGACGACGAGGCGACGGCTCGGACGACTCGGTGGACTCGCCGAACGGTGAATCACTTCGAATAATAGAAGGCTGTGATAATTATAAGCGCATGTACCACCACTCAGCACTCATCACAAGTGATCACAAGCAATCGCAAGTGAAATGAAAATGAGTGAAATTATAAATGATGGTAGGCAACCAAGATTACACATGGGCAAACAAGAACAATGTATCAAAGTAATTTCAGCTTAAAATTTGTCTAAATTTATGTTTTATGCATTCGAACTCCTACTAACCAATAACACATGTTCCACAGTCAATAATTGGTCATCATTTTTAGTCTCAGCTTTGATATTCAGCAGTTTTTATTAGACTTGAGGAAATATTGAATTTCAGTAAAGTTGGTTGCCTACAATGAACTCTCATAATTTGTTAAAACCAAGTTTTGGAATGATTTTCTTTGTTTGTTATTATACTTATTGCAAAATACATGTGACATTTTATAAAAATTTTAGATTGGATGCAGTAACACTAAAGTATATTTAACATGAATCTTGGAATTAAACCCTTGGAATTAAAAATAAAAACGTTGATAACTTGTAACATTCAAGCCAGGTAAGCCCACCACACACCTCAGGTAAAATTCACAGCACAAGTTTCCGTATTTGGTAATCCATCCGTTTTCGACTAAAATCCATAAATTATATTCAAATTTCTGCGGTTAGCACCGTTGGATTCAAATTGGCCAATCATATGCGAGACATTCGTCTCTTGAGCGATTTCAACCAATCAGCATCGTTCTCTTTGCTGCAGTCAGAGAGCATGAACATTCGCCGAATCGTTAGTCGTTTCTGAATATCGAGAAGCTGACAAAACCGTTGCCACTGCAGGTCTGCCGTAGCCATTGCGGATTGCGTGTGTATAAAAACCGTCCGGACGGAAAGTTTTGCAGTTTTGAGTTTTGATATCATCGTCTGGTGTTGTGCTCGGTGCTCGGTGCCATCAAAGTATCAAACAAACAACGTAATCAAGCCAATCAACAAGTTGTCTTCAGTCTTCAAGGCAAGTATTGCAATCGAAACAAAGAGGTACAATGGGCATTATTCATGGGTTGGAACTTCGCATATCCAATCAAAATCATGTAAAGAAACAATAATAAACCTTTTCCAGCTTGGCAAATTCTCATACGTGCTAATGTCGAATGTTAATTCATTAAAAACGCTACGTGCGTTATTTTTGAGCCTACGTTGTGTATGTGTGACATGCTCGTGTACGCTCGCACCACTACGATTTTTGTTGCCGTTGTGACTTGAAGAATCGTGTTCAATCGAGTTGGGCGAGTGTGCACTTCCAACCCATCCCATGAATAATGCCCATTCTGTGACAAATCGTTGAAGAAGAAAGTGTCGACCACGTTTTTGGCAGTAAACATTTTACACATTTTACAACAGGTAAATGCATTGATGTTTATCAAATAGCCCTGAATCCGCATGTCAAACACAATAACACAAACAACGCAAACAAATTCCTACAAATATTAGCACGAGATTCTGACGTTGATTAGATCAGTAATCAAGCAAACCACCAATTATCAATTTGAAGTAAGAAATAGTCACAGCAGCAGTTTCAGTGATTCATCAGTTGGCAATTTTGCATATTTTCTACAGTCTACGTATCTACACGTTTTACCAGTGATAACCCCTTCTACCTTTGATAATGTAAGTCATTATTTATTAATATTGCAACGCAAATTATTAACTATCACATTTTGAGGAAGATACCAGGTCTTTGTTTTTCATCCAATATGATAATCTTGATAAAGTTTAATCTGTACACATTTCTGAGACTCAGCTGTGAGTAGTGAGTCTGCGTTGTGAACTTGCGAGGCTTGTGAGGTTTTTTTGTGCGCGCGTCCCCCACATTTTCTACTTATCTTCTTACCTACTTGGGACGGGAGACGGGACAACAAAGAACGACTCCACGAGGAGCAGAACGCAGAACACGTTCTGGTCCAGTTCGAATACAGCAGTTCTTGCTGGCAGTCGTACTCAGTCGTATACCTGAACCCGAGGCCCCGAGCCCTACGACCCCACGAGGCCTACAAGTTTCTTGAACAAGTCGAAACAAGTCTGTTCAGAACATCAATATCTGTTTTGTTTTTTGTTTTGCATTCCGTTTGCTTTCCATCGGTTTGTGATTCCTACGGATAGTCGTGGTGTCGTGGAGTGAAACTAGTAACAAGTGTGTATCTTTTATATTTTCTCAACAAAGGTACCAAGATGCTTAAAATTATATTTCAAAAGTATAAGCAACTTCCAACTATGGTTGGTTTTAAAATTCTATTGCATTTCTATTTATTTATTAATAGTTTATTCACGAGAATAAAATAAACTATTAAAAATCATGGATTACGAAAATAAAAACACTAAATTATTTATTTATTGCAGATTATCAACGATGGCAGATGTTCAAACTAGTCCCACGGGTGAGTAAACAGAGTAAACAGAATAAACGACTGAACACACTTTTCTTGGCGTTTGATCAACACATGGCTGGCAACGGTAAAGTGTAAACAGTAAACAAAGAACGCCGCCCTCTGTCGCCCTCGGGTTCTATCGTTCTATGAAAGTAGCATCTAATATTCAGAACTAGGAGAAAGTTATCTCTATCTATACCTCAAAACCTCAAAGGCGCAAATTGTGCAATCGCAATGACATCTGAGATTCTGAGACATTACGCCAGACATGAACAGACACGCCACAGCCAGAGATACAAAAGTAATACTTACTGCCCACTGAACACTGTGAATTCGAATAATTGAAGGCCCAGCCCTCGACTGTCTCAACTCTCGTCTCGCACGATATCAAATACGCGCAACGCGGTTGTTAAGTTAAGTTAACTTAAGTTAAATATAACATCAAGTATCAGTATCATCTGTCCTGTTCTGGGAATAAATATCTGCTCATCAGCTCAGCTCAATGAAGACTATACTAGAAGCATTTTGCTGGAAGACAAGACTCGAGAAGTTAAACGGTTTATAGTTTTAGTTTTAGTTTACTGTTCATTGAACAAGAATAATCGAACTATAAAAATTACAACTAGTTAAATTTAAACAATAAATTTAAACAAGTTTTTATAGATGGTAAGGTTATTGTCTGGACATGTAAATTCACAGAAAACCACCACTTTCGTCTTTTCATTTTATTTATCTAGATCTTCATGGTTAACAGCAATATTAAGGCGGTGTACGGACTTGCGACTCTTTTTACCTGTTATTCAAATAATAGCAAAAAAAAAGAGTCGATTAGGAACAAAATATTTAGTTTTCTTTAAATTGAATTTCTGAAGATTTTAAATTCACGTTGGAAACAGGACAAGTTTCCGTATTTGGCAATTCATCCGTTACCGACTAAAATGAATAAATTAAATTCAAATTTCTGCGGTTAGCACCGTTGGATTCAAACTGACCAATCACGAAACAAATGCGAGAAAATGACAGTTTGCTACAATGTTTAGAAAGATATAAACCTCTGTTCAAATATATTGTTATTGGCAATATAAATAATTGGAAATGTTTTACATTTTGAAGTGTCGACTTGGTCGACCACTGATTAGAACCCAATACCCATACCAATCTAATTGGTAAAATGCCGTTAATTTAAAACTTTCTATTTAATCGTCCACTCATTACGTCGTAGTTGAGACTTTAAGAGCAATGTGGTAAAACTAAAACCCTAGCGCTGACCAATTTGCGCTAATCACTTTAATTTCAAATTTCACTAACGTCGACCCACACCATTTCCATTTCTATTATAATTATCTTTGACTATTCTTGCACCATTGTTCATCTAATCGAAACTCAAGTTGTAGACCTGAGCACACGTCAAAACATCTAAAATTATAATCATTGTACATAAATAGTAATAATTACACCTGTATACGAGTATACGTATGTACAGGGTATTCATAAATGTCTGTGATCAAATTTTGAATTTCGCGCCCAGCAGCAGTTGGCTATAATTTAAAAATATATCCCCAGATAAGTAACTAGCAAGGGAGTCGGTGGATATTGACATATTTTAAATTTCCCGCCT
>JARJDQ010014041.1:0-10725 GCA_030264215.1 Geostiba sp. GC000077 | reverse complement strand
CAAAGTTACCAAGAAGTAACCAAATACACAGGGTCCCCAACCTGAGAACGAAAAAATTTGCGCGGGTATTCAAAATTTGATCACGTGGTAATCAGACATTTATGAAGAATCTGTATGTGCAGTTTGAGAAGTGTGAAAGATTTAAGACTCAATGTAATTTAACTTTTCGTTATCGCTACGGTTCTGGTTACGGTTCAATTGGGCATCGCCCTTTAGTGAAAGACGAATTAAGTCAAATTTATATACATTTGTCTTTATCGTTCATCCTGTTGTCAAATTATTGTTAAAGTTACGAAACACTTTTCCCGACTTGTGTGCGTTCTTTGAATGCATGTTGTAATCGTCGTAAATCCGGATCGAAACAGAATTCCCGGTAATGAGCACGCACCTTAAACCCCCGTGCAGGATTTCGTTCTTGTACGAAATCCTGCACCACGGCGGGCCGGGCCGGGGCCATCGGTTGGAGCAGTTGGAGCGGTGCATTAAAAGTGAGATATAAAAGCGAGAGTCCGACGATTCGACGATCATGTAGAAAGTTGGCTTAGCCCACTCAACTTCACACACCGGCAACGCACCGAGCACATAGTGACTTTAAGGTGCCCAACGAAGACGAAGACGGAACGGGAAAAGAGTATATAAAAACGCGCGTTAAATTGAAAACGATTCAGTTCGTGGTGTACGTACTTGGGAACCTGGCAGTGCAGAAGCTGAAGGATAATAAGTGAACAAAAGATTAAAGGTAAAGTGAAAGATAATTTTAAATTCGAATCATCGAAATATTTTAATTCTAAATTAAAGTTTACTTTAAAATATCGAACGGATTCGTAGATGGTAACCATTGTAGTTTTATTAACACTAGGATGGTTTATTTCAATGTAAAATCACTTTTTCTACGACCTTTCTGAACCGATTAGAGTGCGCAAAATGCCCCTTTATGAATGCGTTAGAACTTAGCCTCAACCAAAGTGTTCCATATCACATCGTGACGTATACTTTTAACATAAATAATAATTTAGAGACTAAGATAAATAAAAATAGCTAATTGTTCACAGTATTGAAGGCAGATTAATTTTGTTGTAATTGGAACCGTCAAAAATCTGAATAGTTTTATCTCGTTGCAATTTTACAATTTTAAAGGCTTTTCTATAAAACGTTGTGGTAACAATTATAAAATAGGTAATTCATTGTTTTGACTTAAATCTCAACAATGAAGATTAAATCACATTGATAGGTTTTTCATTAGTCAGTTGGGAGAAACTTCACTATATACAATAACACTATTAATTTCATAAAATTTCTCTAAGATTAAAAGCAAAGTAAATCGATTTTTGAACATAAACATTTCTTCGAAAAAATGCTCATGGAGTACACACTGTGGCATTGAACCTAGCGACCGTGACCATGTTTTCTTTCTTTCTGTGCCGTTCGGACTCCAAGCGTCATAAGTAAAACACAAAGGCGACATCGTGAAAGTGCTCCTTCCCTCTTTGTATACCTTACACTTAGTTGCTCAGCATCAGACAAGCGAAGGCCTCATCAACTTTCACTCGCTGCATCGCGTCGAATTTCGACAACGGCTAACGATTACTTACTCAAAATCAAATATGTACCCAGCACGCGTAGGCGGTCAGGTAATCGCCACGCAGTTATATAACGGCACGCAAAATCTATGCGTGATGTCATTGCTTCATTGAGTTGGCAAATATTTGCTGTCGCTGAAAGAAAGTAAAACTGATAGAAAGTTGCCATGGGCGGAACAATCATAATCCTACGCGGCGCTTTAAAATGTAGCATGAGTCACTAATGCATGCATTTCTCTTTTTAATGTTTACGTCTTCATTGCAATAACATTTTGGCAATGTTTAATTTCGCAGGAAACGAAACGATGAAGTACGCCGTGGGTTTGTGCATTTTGGCGCTTTGGCTTTGCGCCTCTGCGGATGCGTGGTCATGGGACGATAGTCCCAAAGAAGAAAAGAAAGTCGAAGTGGAGGAAATGAAAACGGAGGACATTCAAGCTGAAGATGCTAAGATTGCTACAAAGCGGGAAGCTAACGCTACGGACATAGAGCAGCTCATTGAAAACATATTGAACTCAGGCCGTCAAGGCAGGAACATCCAAGGATACGATGAGATCCTCACTGATCCCAGCGTACAAGAAATTCTACAAAAGGACATCAGCTCCGATGATCCGGAAGCGCGCAATTTGATCAAAGATCGCCTGTGCTCTTTGGGATTGATGCAATGCGAGGACGATATCAATGAGAAACGCCCGTATATCTCCCCCGAAGAATTAGTCTACGCCCAACCTGTTGATATCAAACCAATCGGTCGGCCAATTCCATCCATCCCGGTGAAGGGTCCCTCCAGAGCTATTTATTCATCAGGACCTCGTCCAGGATATTTGAACAAAGGTGGACCTCCACCATACGGCCCACCAAAACCACCAGGTTACGGGCCACCAGGACCACAAGGATCCAATCGTCCCCCACATGGTCCACCACATGGTTCTCCAGTGCCACCAAGGCGTTATAACTCTGGCTTTCCGCCAAAACCATATGGACCACCTGGTCCAGTATTCTCTTCAGATTTAATCGAAGTTGACAATCCCCCGTTTGAATTTGACTCCTCGAGCTTCCACCAAAAGCAAGAAATTAAAAAGAAGTACGAAGGCGTTATTGGAAACATTGGACCCAATGGTGAAGTCCAACAACACGTTCATCATCACTTCCATCACGATGCTGATACCAACCAAGCTGCTAATAAAGTCCCTACCATTATCGTCAACAACCCACCACAAAACTTCAAGCCTAGCGAACAAATCAGTACTACGGCCTTCCTGAAAGAAGATAACTACAAGGGTAGTTATGGTGGACAAAGCGTTGCTAACTATAATGGTCTCGGTAGTTACGGCGCCGTTAAACCAGTTGCCGAACATCCCAATCAATACAAGCAAGGTCCACAAACTTTTGGAACTACCGGACAATCTTTGTACACTCAAACTAGTTTGGGATCTTCTTCTAATAATTACGGACAAGGTAGCTTTGGTTCATCAGGATCCGGATTTGGATCAAGTCAATTCGGCCAACAAAACTATGCGTCCTCTGCTCAGACTGCACCCAACTATGGCGGCAATGGATTGACCAATACTTTTGGCGCTTCCGTTGGATCATACGGCAGTTCAGATTTTTACAAAAAGGAACTATCCGTCGGAGGGAATTTAAACAACTTTGCGGGAGGCAATGCTTATGACAAGTACCAAGGTTTGAGTAGCGAAAACTACGATTGCATTTGCGTTCCATATGATCAATGCCCAAGCCAAGATGTCATTGGACGCAAGGACGACTTGTATCTGCCTTTGGATCCTCGCAATCTGAAGTCTGATATCCAAGCCGAAGAAGAACGAGTTATTACCGACGGCAACGGAACAATGACTACCATTAAAGTCAAGAAGGATACTGGCTTGAATGTTACCCAAGAGCCTGTCACCGAGACTAGCAAGAAGACCAAACGTGAAGCAACTACCGAAGCATCCACCGAGAAGGCTAAGGTTGAAGCGGTAAGTAATCAAAATCCATTTCTATGCATAATACACCAAATTTTGTCATCATTAGAAGCCCACAAATTCATTAGATCATCTTCACAAGTGTTGAGTGTTTTGACAATTCCCTGACAAACTAAAGCATCGCAACTTCGACTTTTGACTGCAGACTAATGGAGCTAACTGTTAACAACAATTTGTTGGACTGATCTCTGACGATGTCTTCTTTCTTTCTCTGCCCGTTTAGCGCCAAAGCAATTACAACCAAAAGAACATTAAACCTACATTTGGAGTGTCCTTTGGTTTGCCTCAACAATATCCAATAAACTATCATCACCCTCACCTTGGTCCTCAAAATCCCTACGTAAATAGCGGTGGTGTTAATCTTGGGTTAGTTTCGGTAAATCCATTAGTTTCCGTCCAAGTTACTAAAGACGACTATGGCGAGAAAGTCGTAAAGCCATACGTGAATTTGCATGTAACTCCAAATAATTTCTTAATTGACAAAGTCACTGATTTCTTCGCGTATAAGAAGCATCACATTCTGAACAACCACTTTCACAATCACGTATACAAGCCGGGATATGCACACGGACACGGCTACGATCATTATGGTCCTCCACATCATCCACATCATTATGATGGACCTTTCCTCGACCATCCACCGCATCATTACGACAAACCGCATTTTTCACATCCACCACCGCACCATTTCGAAGGACCGGGCGGACCGGATTATTATGATGGTCCTCCGTCTCATGGTCCCCCGCAATTTGGCCCAAGCTATGAAGGGGACTTCAATGCTGGCTATGGCGGAGGCTATGATGAGTCATTCTACGGTCGCGCGTTCGGAACAAACAATAAAACTAATTTCGGTTTCACAAACTTGGCATCCCAGTTGAATAATTTGAATAACTACGGCGCGAATTTCAATACCTACGAGAACAAACCGGCTGCTTACGATTCCTATGGTAATCCCACAAAACCCTACGACAGACGCAACGGCAAATCGCTTTATCAACAAGCTGAAGGGGAGGGTAAAACAATTAAATTTCCCAGCAGTCGCCGACGACGTGATGTTGACCACATTGACTCTCAAGTCACGAAGGTGATCTGAAAGATGATAAATTCATCAGGAGACAATATTAAACTTTACTATCGAACTATGGTGCACCGCATCAAATATGCTTATCGTTTCGTTTTAATTGCAGAGACAAGCCTACTTCGGCCAACAACAGCAACAAGGCGGAAACTGTGGACCTCGTCACGTTTGCTGCAGACGACCAATCCGCCCCGTCATCCCCAACATTAACACCAAGCAATGTGGTGTGAGACACTCGCAGGGCATCAACGGTAGAATCAAGAATCCTGTCTACGTGGATGGCGACAGTGAATTTGGAGAGTACCCATGGCAAGTAGCTATTCTAAAGAAGGACCCCAAAGAGTCCGTCTACATCTGCGGCGGTACCCTCATTGATTCCCTGCACATCATCACTGCTGCTCACTGCGTTAAGCAATACACTTCTCAAGATCTTCGCGTCCGCCTTGGCGAATGGGATGTCAACCATGATGTGGAATTCTTCCCTTACATCGAGCGCGACATCAGCTACCTTCATGTGCATCCGGAGTTCTACGCTGGCACCCTCTACAATGATCTGGCAGTCCTTCGCATGGACAAGCCTGTGGACTTCGCCAAGTATCCACATATCAGTCCGGCGTGTCTTCCATCCCCACATGATGACTACTCTGGCACTCGGTGCTGGACTACCGGTTGGGGCAAGGACGCTTTCGGTGACTTTGGCAAATATCAAAACATTCTGAAGGAAGTTGATGTGCCCGTGGTGCCACATGGGGAATGCCAGCAGCGCTTGAAGCACACTCGTCTGGGTTATGACTTTAAGCTGCATCCGGGTTTCGTCTGCGCCGGTGGTGAGGAAGGCAAAGATGCCTGCAAGGGTGACGGTGGCGGTCCGATGGTATGTGAGCGTCATGGCACCTGGCAGGTGGTAGGAGTCGTCAGTTGGGGCATTGGTTGTGGACAAAATGGCATACCCGGCGTTTACGTCAAGGTTGCGCAATATTTGGATTGGATCAAACAGGTCTCGCAGCGCTTTTAAATCCTCACAAATTCACCAAACACTTTCAGCGCTTTTCAACCACTTCACATTTTAAACTAATTTATTTATTTAATCATTTTATTATTTAGTTTAACTTAAGTGAGATGTAAAACTTCCACGAGAAGTTGTTAGTACGATGCGTTAGCATGGATTTTGTATTTTGTGAAAATTGGGCAATAAATGAATGTTACGTATTATAATATCTTTCTGCTTGTTATTTGTAGCATTCATTCCTACTTCGGCTACTTCCTCTGGTTTCTCTCAATATATTTCTTTGTTAATTAGTTGTTTTTAATTTAAATGCATGTCATGAAAAAAAACAGTAGTTGTTTAAACAGTTTTCACTTTACCTGTCAGGATGAGCTTGCTCTACCTTGGAAAGGAAAGTGTCCGTTTGACCAAAGATGAATTATGGCACAGATTATCAGCGTTGGGGAGTATTCAAGTACCTGGCAGTCTTCGGGAGAGGGAGAAATCTTCAGTATTACAGATGGAAGGACCGCTAACCATTTGGGAATCTTTGATGAAGGAATATGACAGGGAAAGAGAGGAAATTGAAGTTTACAAACAAAAGCATATAAAAGTAGAACCAGATTATTCTACACCATCCGGTAAATAAATTATCTCTTACTTCGTAAATTCATTCTAGTATTTAGTATCAATTGAGGTCAGTGATAGATCTATCGATGAAGGCTAAGAAAATCGGCAGCCGAAGTTGCCGCAACAGCCACAAGCACGTCCTCTGTAGCTGTGAAGCTTCAGTTGATTAGCACCCTCACAAGAGATTCACATGGTTCCATTCACCTGGCGATTGAAGTTGACAGAGCCTATGAACCTCCTAAACTAAGGCTCAAAAGATGAGGTGTTCTCAAAGGTTTTGTTGTCCCTATGTCGGCTCCCAAATTTGATATGAATAAAGTTGCTGACCAGGGTTACCTCTGGATGAAGCACATTATAGGCCCACGGGGCTTAAATGCGACAAACCTCTTGTGGGTTTAAGCCCCCGCCCCTAGTCCGCAAATCTATCTATCTATCTAAGTAAATATTCAATTTCCTTCGGCAGGTTCCGTGGTTGAATATATGGAAGATAATGTATTCTCAATACTATTTCCTGCATTGACAAAGGTTTTGATGGAAATTGTTCTTACTGATAATCTTACCAATACACAATCTACATTTGATCCATTGGACATGATTGCACAATACATGTGGAATAATAACCCCAAGTATCCACAAAGAACAGAAGAGAATTTGAATATACATGATATGCCATGGGCACAAGAAATTTTGAAGGAAAGGTCCTATTTTCACACTTCAACTGATGTACTTCTACAAATGCAAATATTTTTAGTCCTCGTCCAACCTTCCCAAAATCATGGGTTTACACCCCTGATGTTGCTGCAAAGACTATTCAAGCTTTTTACCGAGGATATGTAGTGAGACGACGTGCAGATGTTCAGGAAATAAGGGAATTCTGGAGAATTATCAAAAAAGAAGCAGCAGAAAAAGTTAATAAGTAACATGCCATAATTGTTGTGTGCAACTTCTATTTGATCTAATGTACATACTTTATATTAACTTATCATAAATGTTAACAATGACATTTACAGCGAAATATCTTTATACAATTCAGGTGCATAATCGGTGGATAATTTGCTTGGTATGCTGCTTGTTTGTTCATCAGCAGTTTTAGCAACTTGTACAGCCTTCCCATAAACCATCTCTAGCCTCATATCTTCTGGTTTTAAACTTGGGTTTTCCCTTAAAAGGTATTCTCTCATTAATGGTGGAAATTCCATGAATGCAGGCATTGCTTGTGGTTGTGCCTTGACTTGAACATTTTGGAATTTGTGCTCTTCATGTTTTGGAACCAATCTAAAGTCTGCTTTGTAACTTGATGATTCTATGTTTACCAATTTTGGAGCCTTGATGCCCCTGAATGTTCGCTCAACAAATACTCTTACTTTTCTTACATCCTGCAATAAAATGAATTAAAATAAGTCATTTGCAATTTTAATCTTAAAATCTTACATCTACAGAGGGATTCTTCGGATTTGGTAAAGCTTCTACTTTTACAATCTTCATATAAGAAGTTTCTGGATATCTTTCAAACATGGTTCGAGTGATTAGTCTGCCAACACCAAAATTCTTCAAGTTTCCCACTAATTCCCACAGTGTTTTGCCGGAAAAATCAGTGGTGCGTCCAATAAATTTATAAGGCATGCTGATTGTTTAAATTTAGAGGAAATTCCAAACAAATAAACCTTGTAACCGCCTTATAAACTTTGTAAATACACTCGCTGATCGCTGCCCTCGATGCTTTCTTTGGTTAGAATGTGCTGGATGTAAGGAAAGCAGTTTGGGTTGCCTAACATGAAGCAACCTTTCTCTTCATCTCAACATCATTTAGGAGGCCTGCATTTATTGGACTTTTCCGACTTTTCCTAATGCACGATTTCTCAATTAAAAATAGACAAGCAATTGAAAATAGACAAAATTCTATTTTCTTTTCTATTTCTAATTGCTACATAAGATGTGAGAGCCAGTTTTTTAAATTATCGTTATAGAAATCAATCAAAAATTTTTTTAGTATAGTACTCTTGTTATTTGCCATCATGTCAATGAATAAATTTATGTATTGGATGCAATTCGCTATTGGATTGTATACTTTTAAGATTCTCTCGCGGTATGTACTTATTTAAAATTCCAATTCGATGTTATCGTCGTTACAACTTAAAATTGGAATATGTACCTATTTAAATTGCATAGAATTATAACGGGCTATAACAAATTGCAAATATTGCATGCATTGCAAAATACTTTGGTTTCATTCATGCATTAAGTGCTGTGAACTAAAAATCTAAAAAGCAAATTCGTTCTTCAGAACACTGAAATAAAGCGTAACGCACAAATTGAACAAAAAAAAAACGGTGCGTCCAAATGACCTAAATGCCCAAAAATATTTCTTTTGAATGTTTGTATCGATATCTATCGATTTCAGGTATACATACAGATACAATACAGAATTTTGCATTATAAATTATAAATGTATACAGTATGTCAACAAGTGAACAAAACATATGAATGAAAGGCCACAGGAAAATCTTGTTGAAATTTGAAATTAATTGTTTTGTAAGGTAGGAGAGTCACGAATCGCAAATGAGCGCGACACAAAGTAGCATCGGCTGGCGCAACAATAACGGACCATCAAAAACGGCAAAACTGTTTTGATGCGCATTTCTTTGAGCAGGATCTACTAACTGACTAACACATACCATACTCCATAAACACATTAAGCATCCAAGAGACAAACAAACAATTTAAGACATTTTAAAAACATTTAAGCATTAACTATATATATCTGTGGCGTTTTGGCAGCAGAAGCAGACAACTCCACTTTTTGTGGTTACGAGAAAAATTGCGTTAAAGTTTTCAATCTGATTTTTCAAAATCAGCTAAATTGATTCAAATTTTGACTGTGTATCAAGTAATTGATTAGAAACATGTTGAGTTTTCACAGATTCGGTTCAAATAGATTAATTTTCTTTGTATTTTGCTGTTTTTGGAGTTGTCTGAAAAAGCAATGAAGAATTGCTTTGAATGGTGGCGCCACCTGTATTATTTTCATGGAAGTTGCATCTCGGAATCTGCATAATACCACAAGGTGACCACAAGTTATGCATTGAATATGGATTTGTCTGCTTATGCCGACAAATTGAACTTGTCTGAGTTCGAAAAAGCTTAACTATTTATATTCGAAAGAGGGCTTTGAAAAGAAACTTTTAATGTGTGATTTCTTGAAAACACGAAAAGTGGAGCCGAATACCGAGCTTTTTCTCGATGTTAATAATATAAGTCACTGAGTGAGGAGTTACAAGTCAGATGACAGCCTCTTATTATTTATGTAGCATGCACAATATGCACATGCATACGAGCAACATACCGTGCGTCTATCTAACAGTGGGGCATAGCAGATTTGTTTATCAATAATCGCACAAAACTAAAATTTCCACAAATTTGTTATGTCCTGCTGTTAGATAGATACACGATAAAGCACATTTATGTTGAAGAAATATAAAATTGAAGTTATCTCAAGTCTCAAGTCCCTCTATCTGCCTCTAGTCTAAATCTATATTAATAATTTACTTACCAACAAATACATGTAGGCTATCGTTTAGCGTTGATAATTTTGCGATAAAGCAACCGAGATTCATACAAAATACAGCGGATTGGTTCAAAAGTTGATATAATGGAAAATCAGTCGATCGTGGCGTGTTCTTGACGCTTCATCAAACCGCAATAAATTAGAAATATTCGTGTACATTGTACTTAAAGTAAACATGCGCAGAATTGCGGTAATCGGAGCAGGTGTTATAGGAGTGTCAAGTGCATTAGAAATACAGCAAAAGTTTGGGAACTCAGTCACCGTGACAATTTACTCGGAACTGTTCAGTCCGAACACGACCGGTGATGTCTCCGCCGGCTTGTGGACACCATATATTTTGCAAGATACACCCATGGAAAATATTATGTAATAACAGAGAAGCAAATCGTTGATTTAGTTTAGAACTTTCTTACATATTCTACGAATAATTTCTTTGTATGCTTTATCTTAATTTGACTAGAAAATGGTCAAAGGAGACGTACGATTATGCGTTAAAGCTATGGCAAAATGGTGATGCCGAGAAAGCAGGCATTTCACTGCTGGTCGTGACGGAGCTGCTCAAGAACCCTGAGGAACCAATACCGGAGTGGGTTTCAATAACGCTGGGTCATTGCATCCTCAATGCGGATCAGATTGCAGAAATTAATCGCAAATATCAAGCGAATTACTGGTAGGTATACAGGGTGTCCCTGACCTATGGGTTTCTTCGATTTTGGTTAGAAAAACTAATAATACAAAAAAAGCTTTTGATAAAAGGCATGCTTGAAATCTCCACAACCTTAAAATAATTTCAGGTGTACAGTGTGTTGCATAAAAAGGATACAATCAAAAATAATTTTTTTTAATGGAATGGTATACTTTTGATATCAAATTCAAATGCACATTTTAAATAAAAACATATT
>JARJDQ010014023.1:0-11425 GCA_030264215.1 Geostiba sp. GC000077 | reverse complement strand
TTTCAAATCGAGAAATACATTTGTCTCCCGGCGCCTCCAACAACATTTTCATTATACAAACGTGTTTCTGTTGATACATTTGTTGATTACGTAGTATATTTGTTAATCTTTTGAACATGCAATAGCATCGATGGAAAGGGCATGAAATTTTCAAATTTTCTACGATGAAAATTTTATTTCACAATAATAAGGTAATTAGTAATTGCTCATTGAAAATTGCCAATTATTTTTTCAAAACACATTTGTGTTTCACATGCACTTCGAAATATATCAAACTAAAGAAAATTTCACGCTCTATCCAATGATGCTAATTTCATAATTGTGGTTGTTCGCATTTTTTTAGTTATTGGCGTTAATAAAAAAAATCAAGTTGTTAATAAAAAAAAATGTGTAAAAATGGCAATTATAACCGTTATTAACCAATATTAAAACCAATATGAACCATTATTATAAAAATTAACCTATATCCAATAGTTATACATTTATATAACCATTATTAAGAAAATTGTAAACATTCAAATATTTAACAATTCAAGTTTAATTGATAGAAAAAAAACTACCCTTGTTTGTGTTGTGCTAATTCAATTTATATATTTTATGTTGCGCAATATTTTTTCATGTGCAGCATCGCCATTTGTATGCCCGCCCCATGCACCACAGTGTTTATCAAAATGTACAATAACGGAAGGACAATAAACGCGAGGGCTGTTTGCGTTGTGTGTGTCGAGGGGCTGTTTTGTTGTTTTAACAAATTGTCTATCGCCGCCCGCCGCCGCCACACAACAATGGCGAAAAACAATGATGGACTGACAGGGGTGGCGCGAGCAAAACGAGTGCATGCGACCGCAGCCCCGAACATTGCACAACTTTGGGCGAAATTGTGAAATTGTAAATGTGTGTAAACGCCCCCCGCACCCCCCATGCCCACCCGTATTGGTATTGCTATCTAGTTGTATTGGGAAAACCACCAAGGTAGAACCACAAAAGTTATTTTTAAATTTGGTAAAAATTCAGCGTGTATTTTTATTTTTTATTGATGGAATGTCGTAGGGGGTGGGTTGGGGCTAAGTGCAAGACATGTTCAAGGTGGTGAATAAACAATGCGTCCGCCATTGGATTGAATGACATTGTAGTGTGCAAATACACCAGCAATTAATAAACGCATATTCCCCCCCCCCCCTCCTCCACCCCTTCTTACCATGCGGCCGTAGTTTTCTGCGGAAAATTTCTAATTTTATTACGCGCCCGCCCATTCTTTAATGCTTTACAATATTATGTATTAACGCCTGCTGCGTCGTTTGCCCGGCGCCTCCACACGCAGCTTCACACTGCGAACGAATTACGGACATAATGAAATTTCGCAATTTCCGTGTGCCGGCGTTTTTTCCTTCCCCACGCTTCCTTCCCCATTGCGTTACTTATAATCCTCTTGCGTCCAACCTCATCTAATGCAAATATTAAGTAAAATTAAGGCCGCATTTCCAAACACTTTCCATCAAGCAAAAAAAAAAGCGACACACACACTAAAACACTCTATTATTGTTTAAAACGGCACGCGGCGTAGAAATAGAAAAGTTGAGAATATGCTTTTGCATCATGAGAACTAACGGCCTGTGGAGGGGGGCAGAGGGAGAATTTCTTATTCTTTTATATCGCCGCCGCCGCCGCCGCTTTCCACAAGGCTAATCCCGAGCTCGTGATTGCGCGAATAAGCGCCGCAAGATTGCCGGAGATTGCCGGCGAATTATCGTATTATATATTTTATGATTAAACCCCCGCCGGAAGAAAACGGAAAACGCAAAACGCAAAAGGAAAACCGAAATGAAAACCATATACAAACAAAGGCGGCACGTAATAAAATATCAACAAAAAAAACGCAAACGCGCGTAGTTCAGAAACGGAGGATATGAAATCGGATTCTCCTATTATTTAATTTACGTTTCAGTACTTTCAACAGTTTCCCCAAAAAAAAACTTGAGACTGAGAAAAGGCATCCTGGTGCTAATTAAAAGATTCCACTACGACGGCGATGCCAAGGATAATAAGAAGACGTCTGGGATCAAGGAGCATCATATTCTTTCCACCTTCGGCTGCTTTTCCTTTCTTCTTCTAGTTACTCACACAGATTTAATTATAAATCTAATTATTTTTATCGTTTCGCGTTATCGTGCTTACATCTCGCCGAAAATGTCCACCCAGTGGGCACAGGCACCTGCAGAATAATTAGTTCCTAATTTACAAATTTTAATGAAGATGTTACGCCCCTTGAAACAATGGCATTTAATTGTAAGAATAATTTTACTCGTGCAACTTGTGCAATTGGATTCAATTAATTCAAATCTATAACAGCTATAACTGTGATGTCGTGCAATGAATTTCCCTGCGAAAACCAGCTGAAAGTTATTTGATTATGCTAGCCATAGTTCGGTTCAACTACCCCTAACGCAAGGATCATTGTTCTAGGCGTCGCGTCGGTCGCAGAAACCGCCAAAGTTTGTCCGGAAGCGCAGTCGTTTGACATTCGCCGGGGGCTAATCAACGATTGTCACTTCGCACATTTGAAATTGCACATTGCAATAAATTTTAATTAAGCGTCAAGTGCAGTGCAATCAAACGGAATTAAATGGAAAGCATTAATTGGCAGTTATTTTTAATTAAAACGATGCTGTTGAAATTGGAAGCTGCGCATTAAACATCAATTAATTGTTTAATATCAGGTGGCACAAGGTACTCGACGAGGTAAGAACTCACCCAACCCACCATGTGAACTTTGAAGGGTGAGTTTGACTTGTGACGTGGTGACAAAGCCACCGGGAAGTAATTGAAATGACCGCCATTGCCGCCCGGCCGAAACTCACCTGCAACAATAGAAACAGAACAATTAAATCCAGTTAAAGTTTCATGCTACTCAGCCACAACCGCACAACCGTCATATTCAGGGACATTCACCCAAATATGCAATTACATTCATAAACCGACCAGTCACCAAACCAATTTCGTATATTTTATGCTGTTTCTTGTATTATGTACCAAGTTACTTAAGTTTGAGGTTGTTACTTATTGAGACATAATATTACTGTAACAAGCAGACAAGGAACGATTATAATCGCTAGGTCTTGATCTAGTTCTCGATCTACTCTACATGTAATGCCATTGTAATTTCGGCAGGAATAATAAACATAATGAAAGGAGCGATTATGGTTTTGTGGTGAGGAGCGTTGGTAGCGATTATGTAAAGACAGAAAAGAGGACAGCAAGCGAGCGCTTCGGCACTTTTTGGACCGGCGCCATGAAATGTCGAAAATTTGCGATGTGTGACCGGCGGCGGCGCGCAACCACTATCAGTCGACGCAGACATTTCATGTCGAAGTCCGTCACGCTGTGCGACTTTTCTCGCTTGCTTGACCACCAAATATCCCACTGTACTAACCAAACTGTTTATTCATTCAATACATTGAGTTTTATTTTAGTTTCATCGTTTTCACGCAGCGCCACCTATGTTACCACTATTGAAGTAAAGTAGCGTCATATGTCATAAACTCATATGAATACAATTACTTTCAAAAAAATATTTAGATAGAAGTTAAACATGTTTTACTACGTTTACATGTCGAATTGAAAACGTTTTAGATTCCAATCGACTTGATTCCCGTTCTAAAAACTATGTTTTGAGATTAAATTCTGTTTCAATCCACATTTGTACGTTTTTACATGGAGTGTTTTTAAATCTCGATCGGATCCAAAACTTTTTCAATTCGACAAAAACGTAGTAATTGATATGTCCACAACCCTAAAATATTTACAAGTTGCACTAAAAAATACAGATAAAAATAACTTTTTTTTTTAAATGGAATGGTATATTTTTTAAATCAAATTCAAATCCATATTTCAATTTAAAAAAATCTTAACTTAAATTTTTTTTAATTCTCTTGATAGTTTTCAAGTTATTCCTGAAAATCCGGAAAAAAATCGCAATTACAAGTCTTCCTCAAAAAATTAATATCTCAAACGAAATAAGTAAAATAAAAGTTATTTAGTGCAATTTATTTTTGTGCAAAAGGGATTGTAACTAGAGGAATGTCTAATATAAAATTCCTTCTCTCCGCAAAATGCTTCCAAACATACAAAACTTCAAACAAGAAAAAATCCCATAATTTGAGTTTCGAATGCATGTAGGAAATTGTTTCATCTTAATTTTAAATGTCATTTCTTTATTATTGATTTATCAGATTATTAGTTATGTGTATAGTTTAAAGATTTTTACGAAAATTAATTATCAATTAAGCACATCTTAGTGTATGCATGGCATCCACCATGTTGGTTATTACTTGTAAAATAATTGCTGAATTTTAGTAAACTTCATTAAATTAAAAATATCTTAAAATGTATGGACAATGAGGAAATTACACTTAAAATTAAGATCAATAAATTTCCAATTTGAATTCGTAACTAAAGTTTGACATTTTGCATGTTTGGAAAGATTCTAAGGGAGGAAGGAATTGAGAAGGTGACTTTTTCATTAGATATTCCTCTAGGTACCCTTTCAGTGAATAGACTGCACAAAAGCGCATTCATTAAACTTATTTCGTTTAAGAGGTATTACATTTTTTTGAAAGACATTCAATTGTCACTTTTTATCGAAATAATTTATTGAAATGTTTAGTTTATTCAAATTTTTTGGTGGTCAGACTCACCCTGTATAATTCAGAAAATAATCAACATAACAAATTTTAGTATGTTGCAGCATTCCTAAAACCTTTAACAAATGGTATAATTTATATTTAAATTTTAAGACTTTTTTTTACAAAGCGCCACCTATATTACTTCTATAGAAGTAAAGTATAGCGTCATATATCATTTGTTTAGTTGCTCTATAATTCACATAATAATGTGCATATCATAACGTATATGTTGCCTAAAAGACTTGATTAGTTTCATTTTCACCGTTATGTCAATGCTCAAGAAATATATAAGTACTGCCCAGTAGAAAACATATATTATCGTGGGTGTTTGTATTTAGGGGTAAATTTGAGTGTGGAATGCGGTAGGGGGCGTTTATCCAGGCAATTGGTAGTGTCAGCCGCCGTTACCACCACGGCCATCCCCCGCGTCGAGGTCGGAACAAGGCCGGTAAACCAAGCGCGGGGAGCAGCGGCGCACAAAACCCCGAGAACTAAAACTAAATCCGTGTAAAATGCAAATGGTCTCACAAGAGAGTGTGTGTTTACACCACCTGCTTCAAATCGAACCGACGACGCAAACGCTAAACTTTTAAACTACTCCAACTCTATCCGTTCGCTGGCAGCGGATATAAAATTGGCGAAAACGCCCAGTGGCGCAAGTGTTGTAAGATAATGCCGACCTGCACCTTTGCATAGCCCCGGTTGGCACGGCTGCGGCACTGGGCTAAAGGGTAGTTGAGGTGTTTCGAGCATTCGCGCATTCGTGCAGTTACCATCAATTTATGTATGCAGGCGTGTGAGTGCATTGCCCGGCGCCTCCACCAACGCCCCAGCGTGTCAGGATTGTGTCGCCGCACGCCCGCACACGTTGCACGCTTCCGCGATCCATCACCAAAACACTAACTATCTCATTAAAACTTTACCGGACGAACTCAAATTCGCACATAGCACAAGTGATAACTGTCATTTTACATTTTCTTTTACACGGGGCTTTTGCAAATCCAAAAACTATATAGATTTATGAAAAAGGGATTATCCCGTTGAGTAACTCAAACTCAGGCCATAATGTGATGTAACGTAATGTAAGTAACGCGCGTGAAAGCAGCTTTCATGCCACCGCCACCCACCCCTCGAGAAGTGTGAAGTGTGAAGCATGTGCACTGTGCACGCATCGAGTGAACTGGGTGAAAAATTGATTTATGTCTTCTCATCTTCCAATCTTCTAATCTACCCTCCTGCTGGCGCTGCCGCCGAGGGGTAGGACGTTATCATAATGCGCGTTAATGATGATAATAAAGCCGAAAATGTGCTGCACTTCCCACGCGCTTCACAATTCACTGAGAAAAAAATTGGTTGGCTATGTATTAGATACGACCGTTTATCGTGAAATGTCCGTAGATCGTAAAGGCAATTGAAAAATGGGAATAGGGTTGACAAGTGCTATGCTTAAAAAATATATGTTGTTCTTCATGAAATGTTACCCTTCTGAGATTTTTGCGAGCCTCCAAACGGTCAAAAAAAATTTCAAACTTTGCGACGAGTCGCACTATGCTAAAACCGATTCGAGTATGACTCATAGGGCAAAATTTCAAGTTGTGACATTTCTTTTACCGTTAAGGAGACGTAAAAAAATGCAAAAAAGTCTCTAAGTATAACTTTTCATGGAAAAAACATATATTGAACTTATACAGGGTGGACAGAAGGTGGTGTCCTTCCCAAGAAGGGATGATTCTGCTTTTGTACCAGCGTTTAATCGGCCTCGGTTCTTTTACACCGGCCAGGAACGGTGCTCCGGCAAGAAATGGACTCAATGCAGACGCAGAGGATCCGACCCGGAGCAGCAGGGACATCCTGGACAACGCTAGAGAATTGGATATTCCGAGCCATACGTCTGTTCCGACCGTTTCCAGCCCGTCTCCATCTTTACCACTGTCAGAAGGTGAGTTCCTCCTTGGCCTCCTTCAAGATAGAATATTTAACGGAAGGACACCACCTTCTGTCCACCCTGTATATTGAGCATACCACTGAACACGTCTATTGTTTCATTACATAACAACTATTCTTAATGAAGGCGCTTTGGGTAAGGTAATGTACAATGTTCACTAAACTGGGAATATTCTGTGTGAAAAATAAATTCAGCCCGGGCAGGACGAAAAACACTCCCCCAGCTGATTTTTAATAGTTAATACGGTATGAAATTTTATGCTCGACTGCGAAGCACCACTAAAGCAAGAAATGCGAAGAGCAGAGGAAAACAGTGCGCCCGGCGGTTGTGTTTTCTAATTCGATATATTATATCGATACACACACGCGATATAAGCAATTTCGTTGCGAGGGTGGTTCTGACCTAGCCGTCCGCCAGACGCAAGAAATGGAGCAAAATCGTCGATAAGCAGCAGCATTATAGTTCGGATGGGCAATATTCTAGCGTTTTCCAATGCCTGCTTCGGCTGGCTGCCTGCTGGGCGGTGGTGGATGGTGAGACGGGGGATGAGGAAGCACGCACGAGCGCCACGGCGACCGATAGCTTCATTTTCCGCAAAGGCTGCCAGCGAAACGAGTTTTCCCGAAGCGCCGAGATGCGCTGACGTTATTGGGTAGGGGTAGCGATATAGGTAACTTACGCGCGAGGGGGGGGGGGCGGCAAAGAGCAACCGTCGCTCCAGATAACCGAGTTTCCATAAACTTATAAACAAAGGCAGCAGCGGAGAAAAATTCAAAATTGAATCAGGCGCCATTGAACGTCGAGTAGCAATCAATTTTAAAGCTTGCGGCCAAGGGCAATGGGGACGAGGGGCGGCTATAGTGATTGAGTGCGATCGCAAATTGGCATTATTTACATAGGACATCGGTACAGCTGTCAAAGAGTTTCGCAGTGCACATTGGGAGTGCGCCAAGTTGGCGAATAAATTTTAATACGCATGCCAGTTGCCGCCACCGCGCCGCCCCTCGCTGCCGCCGCCGCCGCCGCTTGATTGATAGTGGGTTTTAGCCGGGCCGGCCATCAATGCACGATGACGATGATAAATGTGCTCCCTGCAGTTGCGAATGCGTTTCGCTTTTGCAAGACGGCCTGCCGCCCCACGCCGCCGCCCCCACCGGAGAACAACATCAAATCGACGATGTTGTGAAGTTCGCGGCGGATAAGAGTATACAATAAGTAAAGTAAACAAAACACACCAAATTAACATTAGATATTCATCATGATTACACATGATCTAGTCATTCATAGATGGCGTTAGTTGGCGGATTGGCGCTGCAAGGAACAGCATCAGCGTCGCGTATCGGGTGATTATTTCTAATTAACGTCAATTTAGCCAGCGACTGCGCGTCCCATTCGCAATCCAACATTTAAGCGTCGCACGTCGCTCCCAAGTCCTATCTCTTCATTATTAAAACATCGATGCCGTAAAGTAAAGCCTTTGTGTTGGGAGGGGGGTTTTTGGCAGGCGGACAAGAATTTGCGTGATTGTGATTGTATCGTATCGTAAACAAATTTCCCTCAGCCCACGTCGCGGCGCGGCGCTTAATTTATCGCCTTTTCTCGTAAATCGTAAAGTCGGAGTGAAATGAGGAAAACGCAACGAGCAAAGAAAGACTGGAGAAGACAAAAACACGGCATCGAAGGAAAGTAATAAAACGAATCGAATTTCATGGCTTACATTTGGCGCCCAACCTATGGGCTTTGATTTCTCGCTGGGTCGACGGTGGAGATTACGAATTAAAGGATGAAAAAGTCGCGCGGCACGTTTCCGTTTGTTTTAAGAAATTAATTTGGATTTTTCTGATTACGCGGTATCACGCGCAGGGGCGCAGGGAGTGCATACAAGTTTTGTGCGCGCAACACTTTTAAAGTCACGTATTTCAATTACGTGCAACCGCAGGGCGCATAAGTAGCTTGGGATGCACACGCCGAAAAATCCCACATTCCGTTGTGCCACGTTGCCACGTTGCCACGTTGCCGTAGCGCAGGGCAAAAAGAAGACGAAAACGCCGCGCCGTGCAATCTTTGAGACAGCAGAGGACGAGGAGGTGGAGAAGGAAAAATATCGGATAGGATAATGGGAAATGTTAATGCTCGTGCGAGCGCATGGAGCGCAAGAGAGCGAGGAGGCACTAAATCCCCCCAATTTCTCATTTTTGACAGGCCACAATAAATCCATTAATGCCCCGCGCTCCGCCAATCCGCAATTTCAACCACAACACCACCACACGCGACTATATGCAATGCAATAAACAAAAAAGCGATTAAAATTTAAACATTTCAAACTTTCCATTTTCCTGTCCGCGGCTGTTCAATGTGGGTTACGCCGCGGGTCCGAAGTTGAGCGCGTAGTTTATTTACATTTCATAATGAATCGCGATCAAAAACAGACGTCGACGTCTGCCTTGGTTGTGTGGTGCAATCTCGCATGCAAAACGCAGCGCATCGTGGTGTATTAAGCCTGGTGCACAATGGCATGACGTTAGCATCTGCCTGATCGCGTGCGCTGCTACGGCTGCAACGTTTTCATTGTGAATGCTCTCGCTTCAGACAAACACGTTTTACGTTATACGTTTGCATTGTGCACCAGACTTTATGCGGTCGAGTCCGAGTCCGAAGCATTCATACGCCGGGTTTACGCTTGTTATAATAGTTATGGAGTTTGCGGCCTGCTTGCATGTGAATAATGCCCATGTGTGTGCGTGCTAGTGTGCACTTCGCACTATGCACATGTTCCATGCGCTGCCTGATGCGGACGTCAAGATAAATCCTTGAAACACGGCCCGCCCCCCCCCCTCCTCCGCGCACACAGCATCTAACTCACCGGCTCGGCTACACAAATGCATAGTGTGGTGCAATATTGGCTTGGCTTGGCATGCCACGCCATGCCTTTCCAAGCGATCCTAAACATGTCAAGTCACAATAACATCTTTAAGTCAGTGGCGTGCGAAAATAGGAAAATTTCATCATTCACGCTACTTAGAAGCAGTTTTATGCGTTTTAAGCTTTAAGGCAATAGGGTTGTCAAGTGCTATGCTGAAAAAAAAATTATATTTTGTTCTTCGTTAAAAGTTACACTTATGAGATTTTTTCTGCGATTTTTTAAAGCCTCCTTAAGAGTTTAAAAAAAATGACAAAGGTTGAAATTTTACCCTATGAATCATACTCGAACCGGTTTTAGTAGAAGCGTTCATAGCAAATTTTATTTTGACCGTTTAGAGGGTCAAAAAAATCTTTTCATGGAGAACATATTTTTTTTCAGCATAGTACTTGACAACCCTCTTAATATTAGTGTCTTTTGAAAGTGTTCCATTCAGGTATATTTTAAAGAGCGCGTCTTTGATTACTAGAAACTCCGAAGAAACGCTGCAAATATTAAACATTTATCCACGCATGCATAGTACTGATGCAATTATCATACTGCTTTGACGATAATAAGAGGGCGTTGTATACACTAGACTTCCATTAATCACTAAGTGATTAATGAGACTGTTCATTAATCACTAAGTGATTAATGAGACTGCTCATTTGGTTGGTAAGGAATCTGCACCTATTCAGTTTAAGTTTCAGTTCTACTTTCAAGTTTCATACTTTCATGCTTTTGCTTGCATTGGGCAAGATACAAAAGCAATTACAATTTAAACGACTTCCAAGAATATTCAGAACGTAAATTCTCGGCGCTCATTCGAATGTGGAATATTACAATCGAGCATCGCATATCGCAAATCGCATCCGTGACAACCGGAGTTTTGAACCGGCGCGGATCGCATGCATAACTCGCGAAAACACGTCGTAAGCACGATTAATTTGCCTGTAATCAGCTAATCACCGCTTCGCGCTGGCAAAGTGAATAATGACCGGTTTTGTTTTATATTTGTTTTCATGTTTTCGAGGCGATGCTGTAACGCAACAAACACACTGGAAAAGTGCAAAAAATCCCAATCGTCATGTTCTCGCTCGTGTTGACTCGGCGACCGCGGCGAACCATGTTTGCCATGTGCTTGCGCAGGACCTTGATTCCGTCCATTTTACATAACATTATTTACAATATGCACACACACACACACTCACACAAATGCCTAATTCGCGCAATTCACTAGTGTAGAATCGCAAACATCAAAAAAGGCGATATTACGCGGCGTGAATTGTATTGAAGTCACATTCAAATGCAGACCCACAACATCACAATGGTATCATATTTATTATTTTGTTGTGTTGTACAGGGCGTGTACGTGTGTAGACATGAGTGCAAGAGCTTCATGCGGTGCCTTCTTTGGTTAATTCTGAGTTGAGAATCTTCATACAAAAATGTTGTAACTCTCTTCATAAGAAAACAGGAGTTAGCATCTAACTAATGCTTCGAACACATTAGGCTAGTAATTTAGTCAAGTTGCTGGCCATTTAGTAACAAATCGTATACTGACTAAGCTACTCGACTAAACGAGTAGTAAACGAAAGGTTTTCAGATTTCACACACTTCTAGTTACTAATACTTAATGCATAAGAGAACAATCCAGTAACTACTGATAAAAGTAAAAATTGGACAAATATGACAAAATAGTTATTTATGTATCAAGGCAGTAAAGTTGGCTGAGTAATAAAACGTGAGTAATAAAAATTGACTTTACTGCTAAGGTACATATTACATTTTTTTTCGAAATCGTTTAGATCGAAATTAAAATAGACTGGAGTCTGCTATGCATATCAGTTAGAGTGAATTACATACGCACATCGCGTGACCACACTACGAAGGGAAGAA
>JARJDQ010014021.1:0-10715 GCA_030264215.1 Geostiba sp. GC000077 | reverse complement strand
TGACTTTGAGTTCGACTTGAATGAATATTAAATATACATAGTCCATAGATCATAGAGATGCGAATCGAATCTTCAACGTCCGAAATGTTCGAAATGTCCAAAATTTGATAAAGGAATCACTCTAATTATGCCTAGTACATAGTTTGTAATCAAGTCATCAAATTACTAAGTCTAATAAGTGGAAAATTGTTCGCCCGTTGTCCGTCTTATCATCGTCGTAATAAATATGTTTGTAGGGGTTGTAGATGCAGTTGCAATTGTAGTTGCAGTATTAGCTGCATTTGTCATTGCTTTCAGCTGCCTGTCATTTTTTTGGTGTCGAAGAAGTTGGAGTGTGAGTATGGCAAGATGGCCGCCAGGCCGCCTAGAGCTAGACCCAGGAGTCTTTGCCGGCGGCGGCGTTGGTGGCCGCCATCGCCGCTTGGTGTTCGTCCAGGTGGTTGGCGTTGCCGAGGCTCGGCTGCCGGTTGCGCTTCTTCTCCATGTTCACCTGGGCGTACAGCGGCTCCGGCTGAAACCATCACAGCATGTCAACCATTTTCACACACAACATGGGCAAATGTAACAATAACCTTTAGTTCCAGCCACCAGCCATTCGCCTCTAAACTTAAACACACGCCATCTGGTGTCAGAAAATGCAAGGTCCGAGTCAAACAGAGTCAGTGGTGCCAATGGCATGACTGGGTTCTGAACAGCTGCGATTTTTTAGACTCGTTTCGTTGTGATACAGTGGCGCCACCAACGGTAAGTTTAGAGGCAAATTGATCATACACAGCTTCCGGATCGTGGTGCCGTGGTGCATGGAATTAAAGGTTATGAGCGTGTAAGTTGGCTAGTGTTGCGTGTCATTGCGTGAGCAGTGAGCACTGTGAGAAGGCAAGTGGCGGGTGAGTGAGACGGTTGGCAGGGGGCCTCTCGTTTGCTGGCGTGGCCCGGCTCGTGCGCGCGCGCAGTGCAGTAAACCAAAGGCCCCGAGCAGCTCGTCGACGCGAATTTTTTCGCCAAAATGTGAACGTGACGTCGTTTTTTTTTGGTTATGTGAATCGCTGCGTGTCTGTGCTTACCTGGGGCCTCCGGGAAAAAGCCGGCGTGCACGTGCTGCCGATCAGGGCCTTCGCCTTCACACTCTGCGCCCCCCTCCTACCCTCTAACCCCTCCCCCCTCCACACAGAGCACTAAGTCACAATATCTCTCATCTAACAAATTCGTATTCCACATTCAACCAATAACAATCGTATTTAGAGCTGTTTTCAACCCTACATCATAACTATTAAGGAAGTTAAAGGTTATGTTGTAGTGGTGCAAATGGCCCTTAGCTACTTAGCAGTAGAATCACTAGAAACAAAGTGCTGTGTATGATCCCGATCCCGATCACGATCCATGAAAGGAAAACCTCAATGTCCGTAAACATTAACAATGCACGGGATTACGATGTACAACATGTTTTTTTTTTTTGAATATAGATTACTCATTAGGCTATATTACGTGTTAAGCTAAGTTTAGGTCTTTTCTAAGTAAGGGGTATACTGTACATGAACATCGAGATAGGTTATGTTGAATGTTTCGAGTCCGAGGCCGTCTTGTCTTGTGTCCTTTTGTGGCATTCGTAATATGCATATAGAATTGTAGATAATACTTGTCGTTTGTTCTTTTGTTTGAGTTTAAGGTTAGAGTTTAATGCGAATAATATAATACTGAACACACCCAAGTAAGTACCCATTCCCCAGAGCAGAGAGCAGCTACTCTAATATTAATTTGTTTAATATTAATGCTTCTTAAGTTAAGTCTTAAGTCTTATCCTGAATCATTTTCGTTTGTTCTTGGCTGGGGAGTTAAGTAAAATATGCTCTTGTCGTGAAGAGAATTGACTCAGATGCGGGGGGCACGCGTTTTTGCATTTTTTCTGTTTTCTGTTCCCTAGTGACTTACTGGAGGAGGGTTTGGGCCCGGGCCGGGAGGGTACGCCCTAGTGGGCTGTAGATCGGGGTATGCCATGTCAGCCATGGGGATGTCCTCGTTCTGCAAAGAATGCTTCAGCTAGCTAGCTTGATATCTACACATCTACAGGTACAGGTACAGGGTGTGCACGCAAAGTGATGAAAAGTGAGGTTAGGTTACGCAGAGATGCTGGGTCTTACCCGCTGGTAGAGTGGCGCGCCGGCACCGCCGCCGACCGCGTTCGTCGAGTTGCCCGCCGCCGCATTCTGCGCCTGCGCCTGCCCGGCGTTGCGCTTCATCGTTCGATCCTCGTAGCGAGTGCCGCTCTGCGACGCCATTGGTCGATTGAGCGTACTGTTGGCGTTGTTGGGCGAATTCGGGCCGGCGTTGCGCGCCGCCACCGTCTTGGTGACGAACTCCTGCTCCTTCCAGCCGTGCTTCTTGTAGACGTCGCGCAGATCCTGATGCTGCCACATGGTGAAGAGCACCTGCCCGGCGAACTTGAGCACGCGCGGCGTGTACTTCTGCTTCTGCTTGGTGATGTTCATCAGGCGCTCGACGCCGCCGGCCTCTAGCAGCGAGCGGCTGAACTCGGCGTTCTTCTTGATCACCTCGTTGAGCGTGGCGAGCACCGCGGCGATGGTATCGTCGGAGGTCGCCTGGTCGTGCTGCGCGTTGCCGGAGGGCAGCTTCTGGACCAAGTCGCGCATGGCGTACTTGCCGATGAGCTCCTTGTTGCGATGGTCGATCGCGAGGTTGCGCAGCGCTGTGGCAACCGCGCACACCACACGATCGACTTCCATGCGCAACAGCTCCACGAGAATCGGGAGGCCTTTTTCTTTACGCACAGCGGCACGGATCTCAATGCTCGGTTGCCAGTAGCACGCGGCGAGGTTCTGCAACGCGCCGGCCGCGGCCTCTAGCGTCTCCGGGTTGGAGCAGCTCTGCAGCAGCGCTAGATACGACTGTACCACCTCGGGCTGCCACAGAAGCTCGGTGCCTCGCACGACTTCGCCGCGCGACGCCGCACTGTTCGCGCCTATCCCACTGGCAACGTTGTTTTCTTTCACGTCCGATGATGCCGCGTCTTTTTTCTTTTTACTCCCGCCGAAGCAACCAAGATTTTCACCTAGTAAATTTTAAGGTTAGTTTTCTTATGCACTGTGTGTGTGTGTGTGTGTTGTGTGTGTGTGTGGCCTAGCTAAACCTAACCTACCTTTCGATGAGTTGTTCGCAGTGACTCTACTCTGCGTCGGCAGCGGATTCTTGTCATAATTCGGATCCTCCACCTCCTGACAGCGATACGATAAATTTCTTAAGATACAAACGCAATTCTCTACAATCTTATTGCCTATATTCGACTTGTCTATGGCACAGCGCACAACAAACAACAACGCATCCACCAGACCATCGCATTCGCGCAACTTCTTCCGCGCGTACTCCCCAGCGGAGGAGACGTTCCGCAGGACACCGGAGGCGTTGCGAAACACCGTCGACCAGCACGTCTCGCCGGCAGCGCCCGCTGGATCCCAGCCGGAGTGCGGGATGATAATGTAAGTGACAATTACCAGTACGCCGTCATCAATAATGGCGCGTTTGAGATCTTCGCACGAGGACATGTTCCAGATGACGCCAGTGACCAGCTCCTTGATCTCCGCCTCGCTCGAGCGTCGCAACAGCTGGATCAGCGATGGAATACCGCCGGCGTTTTTAATCGCGCGTTTATTCTCATCGTTTTGCCGCCCATAGGAAAGGTTACGTAGCGCACCGCACGCATTACGATACACCTCAATGCTCTCATGATTAAGGAGCTTGACAAGCGGGGGAATCCCACCCAACGCACGCGTCTTCTGCTTATTCGGATCATCCATATAGCAAAGATGCTGCAGGTAAGCAGCAGCGTTCGCTTTGATCACGTTGTTCGGGTTGTTGAGGAAACCAATGACCTCGGTGAGGTTAGGATCACGCCAGCGCATACCGCGTTGATCATCGTCACCAGCGCCACCTACACTGCCAGGCGATGCCATAGCATGCGCACGATTGTGCTGTGGTTGCATACCTAGTCCATGCGCGTGCAAGTTCATCTTGCTCATGTGTTTCTGTAGCTCTTCATCTTCAAACATTGGCAGTGCCCCGGACACGGGCACCGGTACACTGAGGCCGTCATCGTAGGGGCGTGACACGTAAGTGGGCACGCCTCCAGCTGTGCCGTACGGTGACGGTGAGACATAACCATAAACAACAGCTGGATCGTCCTGATAGGGATCCAATATAGGCCCTCCAGGTGATGGTGTGATTCGGTAGTGTTCGTCGACGTCGTAGCCGGCGGCGAGGTAAGCGCCAGCTGTCTGCGCGTTCAGCGGGAGTGGTGATGGCGCACCGCTGTGCTCACTGGGACTGGGCGGCGTGCCCGGTCGCTCCGCCCCTGGCGGATAGCCCATATACGTGCCGTAGGCATTCGGGGGCGGGTAGTGCTCGTAGTCCTGATAGTGCGGATGCTGGTGGTACTGCGCGTAGAGGTGGTGCCCGGGCGGCTGCTCCATGTAGTCGACGTATTGCGCGTGCGCGTGCGGATGCGGGTAGGCGCCGATCGGCACCGGCACGTACTCGCCGCCGCTGTCGCCGGCGCCGTGCTGCTGCACGTCGCGCACTACCTTCGTCACCGACGTCGTCACCTGCTGCTGCTGTGCGGGCGGCTTGTGCGCGGCGCTCCGCACTAGCGGCTCGTCGCTGTGCACGGACATGTGGCTGGAGTTCGGCGAGTGCTCCGAGTGACCATTGCTGTGCGCGTGGTAGTCGCCGACCGACACGCCTGCCTCCTGCCCCCTGCAATCACGCAAAGCACACGCCGGACTCAGTTCAAACAGGCAAACAAACACGTTTATCAGCGACGCAGCGGCCTCAAGTGCTAGTTATCACAAAACTTGTAAGAACTTGCAACATGTTTGAATAATTTGAAAGCTTTGAATGAAAAACAACGTATACTCACTTGTAATGCGGCATATCGGTGGCTTTGTCTGGCAAAACTCGCCTAAAATGACAACATACAATGAATGTGATGAATCTGAGCTGATGATGCGCTTCGTGATGTTTGAATCCACGCGATTATTAAACACAACGACAACGTGATGACTTGCAGTTCGCCATTTGCAATAACATCACGCACAGAAACAAAACTTGCTAATTATGTTGCCTACAATAAAGGTCGCCCACCCACTTAACCTAGGGTATAACCTAGTGTAACCTGGGGTGACCTGGAGTTAACCCCAAACCTTTACTGTATGCAACCCAAGTAGCAAACCAGCAAACGACACTCGAACTCTGTGTCCGAGAGTACCCGAGAGCTAAGAATGACGGTGAAGATGATCAAAGATGAAACGATGAAACGTACCTTTGCGTTATCTGCGTGTGCGTCACACTATGCTCCTGCCGCTGCTCAACGCGCCGATTCACTAGCCTGCCATCAAAAAGGGGTTTTGGGTTTACAGTAAGTTTACAGTAAGTTTACAGAACAATTCACGTCCATCCTTCAACACCTCATGCACAAATCACACCGTCAGTCACACCTTCCCAAAAACGCAAACAGATAAGAGTCGTTATCTCGTAATCAATTTAATTGTTAAAGCATTTATTTACTCTGCACACACCTAAACATGCTATGTGTTACAGAGTTAACGGTTTTGACAGTCCCCGACATTTCCCCTAAATCTGGTGAGTTAATTCGAATTCAGAGCTACCTCTACAGCAAAAGTCACCAGATCTAGGGGAGTCTAGGGGTTTTCGCTCCTGTAGATTGTCGTTTTGAAAAATTAAGAGAAAAGCTGTTTGTGAGCTCCATCATGCATTTTGCGACCGAGGAAACCGAGGAAAAGTTACTTACAGACAGGAATCCATAAGTTGATTAGTAGACATCGTGATTGCGGTGGTCAGGTGGTGTGCACCCACGTCGCCAGCTTGTTAATAGTGTCTTGTGTCCCAGCGCATGCAAACACAGGTACAGGTACAGGTACATTTAACACTTTAAGGTTAGGCTGTTTGGTTTTAGAATTTTATTTTTAAAGCCCCCGGTTTAAACAAACTCCAAGCCCTTCAAGCGTCCAAGCGCAGGTAACGTATTTCTTTCAATGTTTCAATTGTATTTATTGAATTGTTTCCCGTTCCCATGATTTTTGATGGCGTTCGATGTGTTTTTTTAGCGATGTGTGCATTGGGTTGCATAAATACCTTTGCGGTGTTGTGAGCCTGGTGAGCTATTGAGCCGGCAAGTCAAGTGGTATCCGGGAGTGTTCGCGCATTTTGCGGATGCATGTTCTAAAATAAGAAGCAAGAAACTCGCATTGCAGCGTTTTCCACATTTATTTGCGTTTGTCTAATCGTAGGATTAGATAGCAGACCAAGATTGGGAGCAATTGGAAGGAAGAAAATTGTGGATCATGTACGATATGTGCGGGGCGGGGCTTCGCCGGCCGTGTGTTTACATACTACGCGCTGTAGTAGCGGCGCCCGCCGCTCATACAATCGTAATGCGAAACGAATCGACAGACGACCAACACATACACATAGGCACAACACACAAGCGCAGGTAGTACTGCAGCGCCCCGAGAAAAATCGGATGTTTGAGGATGAGGAAGAGAATTTGCAACATTGTAACGCCAAACATTCTAAAGCCGGCGCTGCTGTGCGGCCTGTGTGTTGTATGCTTGGCCCGCTTGGCCCTTTGGTGCCGCCCGGCGGGTCTGCTTAGGCTTACCTTCGTGCTTCGTGCCGATAATGGAGACTACGTCAGCAAGTGCGCCGAGCGCCGGGAAAACGGGGAAAAGCGCTGTCTTCTGCGCCCGCCGCAACTGCAACCCAGTACCCAGCAGAGCGCTCCCCCGCTGGCTGGGGTGGTATGCGGGTTGCGGGCCGCCGCCGCCGCGCAAATCCTCCGCCGCCCGTTTTGCGCGCCTCTTGGCTCCCCCTCACATCACACGCACATCGCGCGCACTCGCCTGCATTCGCATGTAGATTTCGTACACCGCCGGTATTCCAAATTCGGGGCTGCCGTGTTTGGCGGGGTGGTTTGTTTCGTACCCGCACCGCTGCACCTGCACTCCGCTATCTCTACGCCTGGTTCGCCTGCGTACGCCGATGCCGAACGCGACTGACGGCTGAAGACGACGTGCGGGTCGCGAAGGCGCGCGCGCTGCGCCACGCATCGCGCAGGTTCGCCAGCGTCGCCGCTCGCTCGCTTCCACTCACAGAGCGTGCTAGGTAAAGGCGCAAACTTAATCAGCTCATTTAACTACTAAAAACTCTTCCCCCATGCGTATAACATCACATCACTTATTAAACACTTAAATATCTTGCTGTTTCAACGATTTGTTAATAATATATCATGAAAATGCAGTGGGAATCATCGATAAACACTTGTGGCTTTGAATGCGCCGCCATTTTGTGCTACAACTAAACATCGTCTGTTTCTTTCTACGCACGCAGTGTTGCCACCCACCTTAAGGTGTAACCAATGAACAACGAAAATTTTGCATTTTCCGCATTGAACACCAACAAAAACACTTTAAAAACCGAAGTTATTAGCTTCAGATATATTGTTTTTTGTAACTCACAATTAAAAATCAGCAAAAAGTTACAATTTCATCGTGTTATGACAGGCGTTGTATTCGTTTATACAACATTGCATTTGGCGTGTCGAGTGTCGATGTCGGATCTCGGATGTCAAGTGTCAACCGGTTGGCAGGTTGTCCCATCGTCACGGCATAAATGATTAATGCATGGATTACTGCTGTGTGCATGATTACTATTAGCAAAGGTGTGTATACCTGCAAACAGTGCAACCTGCACTTGCGTTTGCTGAGCATTTATTTCTAGAACCTCCGCAGATATCATTGCCAATCGTTTCAGAACAATCTAGGGGAAATTGGTGGAACAGTGGAACATGAAGTTGCTGAGTAGTCAAAACTAACTACACGACGACGGCTTGAGTGGTTTTGTACAGGCACAGGTGTTTTGTTGAACGCGTTGAACGAATGACTGGTCAGGATGTCTTCGTCGGCGATCTTTATTTTGGACGTAAAGGGCAAGGTATTTGAGAAATTTCAAAATTGCACTTGCAAAAAAAAACACCCTAGAAACAAAAACACACTAGAAACAAATGAAAAAACAAACAGCACCCCAGAAACAAATGAACCAAGAACCAACCAAATGAAAGGACTGGAACACATCTAGGTGATGATAACATGATTTAATTTGCTTTAGGTGTTGATCTCGCGAAATTATCGCGGAGATATCGACATGGGAGTGATCGAAAAGTTCATGCCATTGCTGATGGAGAAGGAGGAGGAGAGCATGCTCACACCAATCCTGCAAACCACTGAAGTGACCTTCAGCTACATCAAAACCAACAATCTGTACATAGTCAGCATCACGAAGAAGAACGCCAACGCGGCGCTGATCTTCGTCTTCCTGCACAAGATTGTGCAGGTGATGTCAGAGTATTTTAAGGAGCTGGAGGAGGAGAGCATACGTGATAATTTCGTTGTTATTTATGAGCTGATGGATGAACTCCTGGACTTCGGGTATCCGCAGACGACGGACAGCAAGATCCTGCAGGAGTACATAACGCAAGAGGGACATAAGTTGGAGATTCAGCCGCGCATCCCAATGGCTGTAACGAACGCCGTGTCATGGCGCTCGGAGGGCATCAAGTATCGGAAGAACGAGGTGTTCCTGGACGTCATCGAGTCGGTGAACCTGCTGGCGAACGCCAACGGCAATGTCCTGCGGAGCGAGATCGTCGGCGCGATCAAAATGCGCGTCTACTTGTCCGGCATGCCCGAGCTGCGGCTGGGACTGAATGACAAAGTATTATTCGAGAGCACCGGGCGCGGCAAGTCGAAGAGCGTCGAGCTGGAGGACGTCAAATTCCACCAGTGCGTGCGGCTCTCGAGGTTCGAGAACGATCGGACGATTTCATTCATTCCACCCGATGGCGAGTTTGAGCTCATGTCCTATAGACTAAATACGCATGTAAGTAACTGTTTTCAGGTGGAAAAAAAAGTCACCAGATTTCTAGTGACTTTTCACTTCCTGTTTCCCCTACATCTAGGGTTATCTAGGGACTTTGTGCGTTTTTTGTAGCTTTCCTGGTAGGATGGCGGAAAAAAAGTCACTAGTCTAGTGACTTTTAACTTGCACTTTCCCCTACATCTAGGGTCTTTGTGTATTTTTAGCAACTTCATTGGAAAGATGGCGGAACGCGGAAGAATTGTATTTTACTCGTTTTCGCAGGTCAAACCGTTGATTTGGATCGAATCAGTGATCGAACGGCATGCGCACAGCCGCGTCGAATACATGATCAAGGCCAAGTCGCAGTTCAAGCGGCGCTCCACTGCGAACAACGTCGAGATCATCATTCCAGTGCCGGCTGATGCGGACTCGCCGAAGTTCAAGACCACCATCGGCAGCGTCAAGTACGCGCCGGAACAGAACGCCATCACCTGGTCGATTAAGTCCTTCCCCGGCGGCAAGGAGTACCTGATGCGGGCGCACTTCGGCCTGCCGAGCGTCGAGTGCGAGGACCTCGAGGGCAAGCCGCCGATTCAGGTTAAATTCGAAATTCCCTACTTCACTACGTCCGGCATCCAGGTACAATTTCATCTTGATACCAACTAACAACTATACCAAGATATTGCAGACTTGCTCATTATGCTTGTTTTTAGGTGCGTTATCTGAAAATCATCGAGAAAAGTGGCTACCAAGCGCTGCCCTGGGTGCGCTACATTACACAGAACGGTGATTATCAACTGCGCACTAATTAATTTCACTTGTACTATCAACTATCGTTTCTTAAGATTACGTTTCGTTATGATTATGAGTATGACTACGATTCGTTTTGCGCATGTTCCCCGTCGATTGCAATACTATATCCATGCTACAAGTCGTTTTTAAATAAGTGGCACAAGTATTAAAAAATAAACAAAAAGCTAAATATTTTACAAACATTGTGCAATCGCAGTACCGCCAAAGTCACTAAATTCTAGTTTTGATACAAGCGAAAAAATCCCTAGAATTAGTGTTTTCCACCAGATCTAGGAATTTTTGTTTTCTACTTGTTTAACTTCACTGCCAAAAACACCAGTCACTAAAATCGAGTTGTTTTTGATACAAGCGATAAAAAATTCCTAGAATTAGTTTAGTTTTCCACCAAATCTAGGAATTTTTGTTTTCTACTTGTTTTACAACTTTTCACCGCCAAAGTCAGTAAAATCTTGTTGTTTTTGAAACAAGCGAAAAATCCCTATAATTAGTGTTTTCCACCAAATCTAGGAATTTCTGTTGTTCAGTTTTCACCGCTGAAGTCATAAAAAGCTTGTTGTTTTTGAAGCAAAAGCGAAGAATCCCTAAAATTAGTTTTTTCCACCAAATCTAGGAATTTTTGTTTTCTACTCGTTTTACACTTTTCACCGCCAAAGTTACTAAAATCTTGTTGTTTTTGAAACAAGCGAAGAAATCCCTGGAATTAGTGTTTTCCACCAAATCTAGGAAAATTTTTTTCTACTTGTTTAAAAAGCTTTTCGCCGCCAAAGTCACTAAAATCTAGTTGTTTTTGATTCATGCGAAAAAATCCCCAGAAATTTGTGTTTTCCACAAAATCAAGGACTATTTGTTATCTACTTGTTTTACAACTTTTCACTGCCAAAGTCACTAAAATCTAGTTGTTTTTGATAAAGCGAAGAAATCCCTGGAATTAGTGTTTTCCACCAAATCTAGGAATTTTC
>JARJDQ010014003.1:0-12305 GCA_030264215.1 Geostiba sp. GC000077 | reverse complement strand
TATTTTCAGGTATACATAGTGTTGCACTAAAAGATACAACCAAAATTTACAATTTTATTTTAAGAAACATATTTTTGGCCGTATCTTTAAAGTGCATCACTATGTATACCTGAAAATATTATAGGGTTGTGGGGATTTCAATTCTGAACAACTTTTGTCTAAATGGTGAAATGATTAGTTTTTCTACCCAAGATTGAAGAATCCCGTTTGTCAAGTTCGGTCATCCCGCTCATCATATGAAGAACACGGAATTATTAATGTATATCTTATTATCGTCACAATATCCATACCTCAAACATCAATATACCCCCATGAGGCATACTGAAGTAAATCACGGCAAAAAATCTGTTAGTGGCCCCCGGTCTATTAACTTGGGAGTCTAAGGTTTATCTTGACAAACTATATTGTTATTTTTTTGAATTTTTCTGTAGTGGTACAAATTTCTACTCTTGGGCGACGACTAACTATGTAATATTAATGGACTCAACCGTGGCTATAATAAAACGCATCAAAGTGCTGACCTGGATCTATGAGAAGTTTAAAAAGGAACCCGAGAAGAAGCCGCCGATCCCGAACTCTGGCCTTCACAACAACATCAACATGCCGACGACTGGGGAGGAAGCAATGAAACGACTTCTTGCGTGCAAGGGAAAAGACCCTTATAGTATACTGGGTGTAACGCCGTTTTGCACGGATGGCGACATCAAGAACTACTACAAAAAGCAGGCGAAGCTGGTGCATCCGGACAAGAACCAACAGCCGGGCGCCGAGGAGGCGTTCAAGATCCTCGTGCACGCGTTCAACATGATCGGCGAGCCGGAGCGGCGTGCCGCATACGACCGCGGCGTAGCGGAGTCGGCGCAGGCCGAGCAGGCGATGACCGAACTCACCGAGCTGCTCGTCCAGCTGCAGCAGAAGGTCGAGGCGGCCGCCAACACCATCCGCTGCAGTGCGTGCGGCCTGCGCCACAAGCGCGTGAAGGTCGACCGGCCCATCTATGCGGCGCGCAACTGCGCCTCCTGCAAGATCCACCATTCAGCGCGCGAGGGCGACATCTGGGCGGAGGCGCGCTGCTTCGGCTTCCTCTGGTACTACTTTGCGTGCATGGACGGCGGCGTCTACGACATCACCGAGTGGGCGGCCTGCCAGAAGGACAGTCTCAAGCACCTCAAGCCGGACTCGCACAACGTGCAGTACCGCATCGCGCTCGGCAAGCAGCAGGCGGGCGGCGGCGGCGCACCTAACGGCGGCCGCCGACCACCGCCCCCCGGCGGGATGTCCTTCCCGCGCACGCATGACCGCAACGCAGATCTCAACAGCTTCATCAACAACCTCTACGGGCAGCAGGCGGCCGCTGGCGGCGAGGGCGCCGCGCGTCGCAAGCCGAAGAAGAGCAAATGACGTGCACCCATATCTTAAATGTAAATGCTAATTAATTAATCTCTGTACGATCGAATGTTGTGCATGCTTCAACTTGAATTGATTTCAGTACCTCATTTTAGCCACCGAGTCTCCTCGATTTGCTTTAACTTTCAATACGTGAACAAATACAGAGACATAATAAACGTAAGAGTCGCTCAATGCACCAGCATCAAGCATCCTCATAGACTCATAGAGGCACCAGTAACATGTACCTCATAATTTAATCATTTCACCTCGGACTTAGCAAGCACATTAACTTTAAGTATAACTTCCAAATACATTCATCAATTACAGTACATAACAAATAATTTAATTTACACTATTGACAAAATAGATCTTCTGGTTGCTTCTGCTGGCTTACTCCATCATACCATCAAGGAAACACAAATTTGATGCAGTGCTCACAACCTTATTAAAATCTGGCTTCATCACAGTCTTCCTCTTTGTTTGAGCAACACTCTCAAAGCAGGCTTGGCTCAACATTTCAATGAACAGTTCCTAAACAATTAAGTTGAATTATGATAAATGCATTGAAGTGTTGAATTTTAGAAATATTCAATATGGACAATATGTAAACTTACTGTAGCTTTGGTAGTGAGAAACACTGCATCCTGATTAATGATGTGCACATCTGGATCAGTCTTCATTATATGTTTAACTCTTGAGAGGGGTAACCTCACCAACTTCTTTTCTGGTGCATTCTCCTTGTTTTCTGAAGAAGGGCCTGCTTCTGTTAAAAATCAACATTTAACATATTCACACATCAATGAAAAATGTACAATTCATTGTGGCCATGTGCAAAGGGCAACCAAAGTTTATCAATGGAAAGGAGGGTTTTAATGTTACAATTTTATACTGTGATAGGGAGAGTTTATACTGTGATAGGGATAGTTACCTTCAGCATCCACCTTTTCAGAGTTCTCCTTAATTTTCTTTGGCTTTCCCATATTTAGCGATCGACTACCGAGTTGCGTTTCGTACCAAGGAAAAATTCAAATCGGAGGGAAGGGAATTGCAGGTTATGAATGCTCGATCGCTCCTTGTCGCATACAGGGTGCTTTTTAAGTTTCCATAGGCTGCTGTGGTAATTTTTGTTTTAAGGCTCATTTCCTGTTTGCGTTTAAACTTTAACACAACGTCATTTGCGTGGCCTGCACTTAAGGGACTTTTCCTAATGCAAGATTTCTCGTTATCTATAAGGCTTATAATTCTCAAAAAAATCTATATTCAAATATTGAGAGCAGGCATTAACGATAGAAAACAATTGATGATGCATTGTTAAACAAACAAAATACTTCTAGTACAGGAACCAATAATGGCTAGAATAAAAATCATACGCTATCTGGAATCGGAACGTTCACAACATCCAAAAGATACTTAAATATTCCCTGTATGGTAGCAGAAGATGAATGTCAGCGCCTCTGCAGCCCAAATGAGCCAACCAACATCCTTTTAGTATGCTAGGGCTAGAAATGTCCATTATTCATTGTATGAAATATATTGCTGCTGCTAATTCCCGATAATTATGATTGATTATTGATCATAGCACAATTAGTACGGTAATAACAACGCTGACTGTAGGCCGAGCGGCGGCCAAAGCGAGCGGCGTGTTGATTCGGCGCGGAAATTCGCGCGGTGCGTGCGTTCTAATAAGCAAGCGGAAAATTTTTAATTTTATTGGACACTTAATTAACTGGGAACTACGCTTAGCGCTCGCTGAAGATTCGTGTGTTTACATAAGTGTTGATAAGTGCTAATGGCAGTGCCGCAGTGAGAATCGGCTTGGTGCAATGAGCGGCGAAGAAGTCGCGCTGTTTTTCAGCTGCCGTGTTTACATCGCGCCCGGTTGTAATTCAAGATGAGTGCTGGCAATGGCGGTGACTTTAAAAACGAACTCAACGCAGGTAAATTTCGCTTTGTCGTCTTGCTAGGGCAAAGGGTACTTATGGGAAGCAAATCAGTGAGATGTAGATGTAGCTTGAGCCTGAGACAAGCATCACAGAATCACAGTCTCCATTGTTTCAGCTGCAGCCACAGCCACACACAGCCAGCATGGTGATAGCATGATGTGAGCGCCTGGGATAAATATTTAATGATTATGGATCCGGTGCTACAAAGAGTTGATGGCAAGTTTCAACCAGATGCAGCACTGACTGAGAATGGCAGTGGCACTGAGCACAATGCAGATGGACAGCAGATGGAAGCTGCACAGGCAGTGCAGACACAGGCTGGGGATGAGCAGGGGTTGAAGCGGAGCATCCTGGGTGAGCCTGGCCCCTCACAGAAGAAGATCAAGTCTGAGGTGGATGCCAAGCATGATGGTAAAGACACTGGCAGATTGGACAAAGGGAGTGAGGCACAAGTGGCAAGTGATAACAATGTGAGCACACCAAAGGTAGAACTGAATGAATCTCATGATAGTCATGAACAACCCCAGGATTACTATAGCAATGGCCATCATCTGCAGCATCAGCAGCATCAGCAGTTTCCTCCACATGGCTTCATGCATCAGACACAGTACCCACACAGTTATCTGCCTCATGATCAGTATATGCAGCAGCCACCATCACAATATGGATATTCTGGGCAGCAACAGCAGTATGGTGAGCAGCAACCACAACCACCCTATGCCGGGCAACACCAAGCACCACAAGGCAGCTACAGTGGTCAGCAGCAGTTCACACAGCAACCACATCAGTATCCACAGCATTATCAAATGCAGCAGGAATACATGCCACATGCACATTCTCATCAACCACCCCCACAGCCTCAGCAACAGCAACAGCAGGTGCAAAATTATCCAAATCAACAGCAGCAACAGCCGCAACAACAGTACCAATTACCTCAAGTGGGTGGCATTACAGTGACAAGAAATGAAGCAAAGGAAGAAAAAGAAAATAGTAATGATGTGAAAGCAAAACTTAAAGAAATGGGTGAAATTAGTGTAGAGACAGTGAAGAAGACAGAGAAAAAGAAGGACAGAGACAGAGACAGGGATAGGGACAGGGACAGTGAGAGTGAAACGCGTGAAACGCCTCAAGGCAAAAAATCAGGTAAGAAAATCAATTCGTACATTTAAAAGAAATCATAAATATTTTGTATATTTTGTAGACGAAGAACCGAGCACTGTCATTGAAAGAAAAGGCAATATGAGGAAGAACATCCGCGAAGTAATGGACGAGACCAAGCTGGACGAGTCCACGCTAGCGGCGCAAAGACAGGAAGTAGAGCGATTGCGACGTGTGCAGGAGCAACAACGACTCATCCGTGATCTCCAACGACAGGCGAATCAAGACCGCGTAATGTCCTTGCTGCAAGGCAATGAATTCCCTTTAGATGGCCAGGAAGGTCCTTCAAGCACCAAAATAGGAAGCACAGTATTAGTACGCCTGCCAAACGGGCAGGTGAAACCGTCAGTGAAGATCGTGCGCAGGCCAAGCATAGATTTGCTGCATAAATCGTTACCGTCGTCGAGCATTATCGGCCAGACGCATCTAACGCCCTCCGTGAGCATTGCGCCCGTGCCGAAGCGCTTCCACGAGCCGGCGGTGATTGACGAGTCCGACGAGGAGGAGGAGGAGGAAGAGCGCGATCCGCTCGCGCCCTCCCCGCCGCTGCTCAAGCCCAACGAACCGGTCGATGTGATCGACCTCTCATCAGACAGCGATGACGACTGTATCGTCGTCTCGGAGACGGAGAACGACCCCGAGGAGGATGAGGACCCCACCAACTCAGGCATGCACACGAATGACGAGTTCAACCAGCCGAATGAGGACGGCAAGGTGGTAATTAACATTGGACATGCGGATGATGAGCCGGATCTGTTTGTCGCGCCGCAGATCGCGCGCATCATTAAACCGCATCAGATCGGCGGCATTCGCTTCCTCTACGATAACATTATTGAGAGCACGAAGATGTATGAGACGTCGACGGGCTTCGGCTGCATTTTGGCGCATTCGATGGGCTTGGGGAAGACGCTGCAGGTGGTGACGTTCTCGGATACGTTTCTGCGACACACGACGGCGAAGACCATTTTGTGTATTATGCCGATTAATACGCTGCAGAATTGGCTGGCGGAGTTTAATATGTGGCTGCCGACGGAGGAGGCGGCGAAGAACAGTCCGCTGCTGGTGCACGGCGAGGTGCGTCCGAGGAACTTCAATCTACACGTGCTCAACGACAGTCACAAAACGTTGGCGGCGCGCGCGAAGGTTATACATAATTGGAATACATCTGGTGGTGTGCTGCTGATTGGATATGAACAGTATCGATTGTTATCGCTGAAGAGATGCCCGAAGTCGAGGAGTAAAAAGGCCCAACAACGACTTAGCGATGACGACAAGAATAAGCATCTTTTTGATGGTAAGTACAGAATGTTTGCAATGTTTTCTATGATTATCTTTTGTTTGGTATATAACAGAAGTTCACGAGGCGTTAGTAATGCCAGGACCGGACTTGGTTGTCTGTGACGAAGGGCATAGAATCAAAAATTCGCATGCATCCATATCACACGCTTTAAAACAAATGCGCACGAAGCGACGCGTGGTGCTCACTGGTTACCCGCTGCAAAACAATCTGATGGAGTACTGGTGCATGGTGGATTTTGTCCGCCCGAATTACCTCGGCACGAAAACCGAGTTCTGCAACATGTTCGAACGCCCCATACAGAATGGGCAGTGTATCGACTCGACGGAGAACGATATCAAGCTGATGCGCTACCGTGCACACGTCCTCCACTCGTTGCTGCTGGGTTTCGTGCAGCGACGCTCGCATCGGGTGCTGCAAACGGCCCTGCCGCAGAAAGAAGAGTACGTGCTGCTCGTGCGAATGACGGAATTCCAGCGCACGCTGTACGAGACCTTCATGAACGAGGTGGTGCGCACGCAAACGGTGCCCAATCCGCTGAAGGCGTTCGCCGTGTGCTGCAAGATCTGGAACCATCCGGATGTGTTGTATTACTATTTAAAGAAGCAGGACAAAGGCGGCGCTGTGGATATCGATCTGGAGGAGGTCACGACCGTGACAACGACACCGGTGGCTGCCAAGGTGACGAAGCCGCGCGTGAAGAAGCAGGGCAAGAAGGAGAAGCCGGCTGCGTCCGTGACGCCGTACAGCTCGAACAGCTCCACGACAGAAAGCACTTCCACCTCCACCATCAGTACGATTAATTCCTCATCCGGTAATGCATCTCAGCCCACTCCCACACCAAATCCAAGTCCTAGTAATTTCAATCCACCTCAGAACAACTATCCGCCGAATTCCTCTCAATCGGCGCATAATTATCCAATGGCGAATTACAACGCGCCGCCTCCAGCGCAAATGAATAATTACGCTGGCAGCGCGAGCGCGGGCAATTACCCCGCGGGCTTCGATCCGTCGCGCCCGCCCCCGTTTGCGCCCGCGGGCACGTCAGCTAATCAATACAGCTACGCGAATGTGAATGCGAATCCAGGCGGCAATTATCCCCATTACAATCCCAATCCTAATCCCAATTCTCAGCAACAGTATGCCAATGCGAATTACTTGCAGCATGCGCAACATTCATATCAAAATAATCCCAATTATTCAAATCCCTATCCTGGACCTGCACCTGCACCCGGTCCGGGCCCAGGTCCATCAAATCAGTACATGATGCAACAATACAACGCCGGCCAATCCAGCTATCAAAACTATCAACAACAGCCGCAGCCACAGCCGCATTATCAAACTTACCAAAATCAAAACTATTGGAATTCCCCACAGCAACCGCCCCAGCAGTATCATCAAACTGCGGATGTTAAAGTCGAACCGTATTATAACAATTGCATGCCCCTGCCCTACGATGCCAACAATCCGTGGATTAAGCAGGAGGACGTGGACGTGAAGGTGAAGCAAGAGACGGACGTGAAGCCGAAGATTAACATTCTCAGCGACATCAGCATTAAGAACAACTATGCTGGCCGCGGCGAGAAGAAGATTAACATTTTGAGTGATATTAAGTTAGAGCCCAAAGCAGATCCAGCTGACTCGGCCCCTGACGACGTCAAGCCGAAGAAGGAGAGCAGCCAAGAGGATCAAAAGCAAAATGACATTTTAGATACTAAGGTAGACAAGACGGAGCTGGATGAAGAAATCAAATGTTTGAGTCCGGTGAAAGTTGCCAAAGAGGATACGGGCATTCCATATGATTGGGTAGGTTCAGGTTTATTAACAGGTTCTGTTCTCTGTTGTGGGTAATGACTATATGTTTCGTTGACAGGCCGTTGAGTTGTTGAAGGACTACGTGCCGGGTTTCATAGAGAACTCGGCGAAGATGGAGGTTTTATTTTCGATTGTCCGCGAGAGTTTAGCGCTGGGAGATCGACTACTGGTGTTCAGTCAGTCGCTCATCACCTTGGACTTGATTGAGCAGTTCCTGCAGTCGAATGTTGTTCCGGGGGATACTGTGAAATGGGCTAAGAACACTAGTTATTACAGTAAGTTGCTTGGGGTAGTGAAATAGTAGTTGTTTATTACATATCACATGTTGCTGCTGTAGGATTGGATGGATCGACGACAGCGCTCGAGCGGGAGAAGCTCATCAACGAATTCAATTCGAATCCAAAGGTACATCTCTTCCTGGTGTCGACGCGCGCTGGCTCGCTTGGCATTAATTTGATCGGCGCTAACAGAGTGGTGGTGTTGGACGCGTCGTGGAATCCGTGTCATGACACGCAGGCTGTGTGCCGAGTTTATCGCTATGGACAACGAAAACCATGCTTTGTATACCGGCTGGTTGTGGATAACTGCTTGGAGAAGAAAATTTACGATCGACAAATCAATAAGCAAGGTAGGTATTTGGGAGCAAAGTAGGCAATTTTGTGTACCTACACATGTGTTTATGTATTTTTTGAAGGTATGTCTGATCGAGTAGTGGATGAATGCAACCCGGATGCACATTTGACGATGAAAGATGTAACGACGCTTTGCTGGGATGATGATAGGGAGACGGAGGAGAAGGATTGGTCGCACTGCAAGGATAAGTACATTGATGTGGTGCTGCAGAAGGTGTTGACGCAGCATGGCAGGCGATTTAATAAGGAGCCCTTCCAACACGAGTCGTTGCTGATTGATCGCAAGGATAAGCAGCTGTCGTCGTTGGAAAAGCGCATGGCGAAACGAGGTTATGAGCGCGAGAAGCAGGCAGCTAGGCAACCAAATTACAGCGCTGGTACTGGCGTGCGTCATCGGCCTGTTGCTTCGGTCCGTCCGATGCAGCAAGCGAGCGATGCGCGCCCGACGAAGTGGATTCCGGCCGAGCACTGGCAGCGACAGGGTATGACCGCCCAGGAGATGACGCTGCCGTTGGATGTCGTCATACCCACCGTCCAGCCGGACAAAGGCAAGATCGTGCTGAAGGCTGGCCAAAAAGTACTGATATTAAAGTCGCCTAAAGGTGTGTACATGCAACTAGAGAGCGGTAAGATAGTATCAATCAAAACGGCGATAAAAGTACGCGGCAAAGTCGATGAGGATTCCAACAACTCCACGACGCCGCCGTCTCAGCCCTCACCATCGCCCCCGCCGACAATTCCGCTGACTATTAAACACACCCCGGTGTTGTCTGTAACCTCAACGCCCCCCAAACGCGCTGTCAAGCCGTTCGTTTCGACGCCAAAGTTGAATATTCGCGGCCGCGCACCGATATCCCCTAGATTGGTCCAGCGACCAATTAAAAGAGTACAAATGAATAAACAGCTGCCAACTGTCGAGGAGCACGCTGTTAGTAGTGGAGATGATGAGCGCTCGGATGATAAAAGACTGTCGTACCCGCGGGCGCCTCGCGATGGCGCCAAGCAATCCACGACCGGTCCGCGACAGGATCTACCACAACGAGATATATCCATGCGAGATGTCCGTCCGGTAAGGCAGATGCAAATGGCTACCACAGCGCATTTCATTGGCCAGCACAAACCAGGCGGGGCGAAAGGCACGGGCTCCTCAGCGCTGCAGCAGCTGGAGAAGTCTACAACCGCGATTATCTCCGAATCAAAACAACCATTCCAGGAGACTCTGAACAGTATTACCAAGTCGTATCCGGACGACGAGAGCAAGCCGCTCAACAGCCAGCCGATACCGATCGAAGATGATCCGGAGGGCCCCGAGGAGAAGAGCACGCATGCGCCGACAGCGACGAAGCCAAACATTCCACCTAGCGGCGAGTATAGCAACCACAATCAGTATGGGAGCTATTATGGCCATGGCTATAATATGCAACCGTATTCGGCACCGCCCCCACAACAGCAGCAACCCTATGCTTATCCAACGCAGACGGCGCCACCATCGTATGACAATGCATATCCATCACACCCTCAGCATCAACAGCAACATGCGCCGGCAGCGCCATCTTCACAACCACCACAGCAACCACAACCGCATCAATCAAGTCAAGCTCAAGGATACAATTATGGATATCCTCCGCATCTTTACACCACAGCGCCGCCGCAGTATCCAAATCAACCGTACGAATATCCAGCGCATGCATCACAAACACAGCCCCATCCCGCCCACCCGCAGCAACACCCCATGTACAGCATGCCCTACACCTCGTACCAATACCCACCGCCAGGGGCACCTGGCGCAGGAGCACCACCACAACCAGTCTACTCCCAAGCACCGAATCCCTCTTACAGTGCCGACTACCAATATCCCGCCGCCCCTGAAGCAGCACCACCCTATTATCCACCTCAGTCGTGAAGTGCCACCTCCTCTTCTTTAAGTGATTGTAGTGCAATTTCTAACACGTAATTTTATCTCTCTGAGCGGTACTGTCCCTGTCCTAGGATAGTTTTCGAAGTTTATGATGAAGATTCAACAGAAACGTGTAACCGTTTTGATGTATGCACACTGCAACACGCCAGATGCCGGGTTGGACTTTATTTATGTGGATTTCAACAAATGATGAATCTACGGATAGATTGAACTGATTTTAGATACTTACGTAATTATTATTGGTATGTAAGATGCGCATTTACTCATAAAACCAGTTACTTCACCCCCGCATGCATGAGTTGCGCAGATATTTATTATGTGTGTTTGTGTTGATGACCATACCATAGCGATAGCGCCAAACACAAAAATATCGTGCGCGAGAACTTTTGTAAATACAATACTTTCTCTCTCTCATTTTTATGAATGTGTACAAAAACTTTATGAGATAAATTTTATGTTAATGGCCAGAAATTGCAGAATCTTGATTCGAGTAATCTTATAACTATAATAGATGGATGATTATCAAACAGTAGTCGCGCTTGATTATCAGATTATCAGTGAATGTTTTTATTTGTCTAAATCTTCCAGAAATTCATTGCATTTTTGTAAATATTGATCTTTGTCAAGCATACATTCCTTTGCCTCAGTGAAATATTTCAAATCTGGTAACAAGAAAGCAATGTAACCATTACTGACTGGATGTGTTTGCATCAGTTCTGGTTGATCTACAAGGAAATCATTGATTTCCAGCAGTTTACCCTTGAGGCAACTGTATACAGGATATTTTTCACCATCTTCTGTTTCAACATAACATAGAATAGATTTGCCCTCAAGCTTTTGTGCACCCTTCTTGCCCTTTCCAGAAACAACATTTTTCAACCTATTCAGCTTGTCTGAAATTTCAAAATTTACCTTGCTTATGGTTTTCTTCATAGCTGGATGATTATCAGCCAAAGAAAGCATACATAATCTGTTTGAATGAAAGCTGATTCTCTGCCTGACTACTCCCTCTACTCCCTGAAGTTGTGTACAATATTTGTGTGTATAATATCTGTCACTAACACTAATTAAGTCATCAAGGATCTTTGCATCAATTGATTCTATGATTTTAGATTCCAGATTGTTCTTTTCTAGCATCTTCAAGCAGGAGTTCCTTGACTTTGCGCTGTGTTTCCTTTGCTCTATCTGAGTTCCGTTTGCGACGTGCCAAGCGCTCTTCTTTCAAGCACTTTAGCATCTGCGAGTCCGGACTGTTGCAAGCGCCAAACAGTTTTCCAAATGGATTCTGGACAGAATAAAAGGACATGGGATTGTTGCAGTTCACACTGATTGAGTTGAATTGCTTACATCTTGGTGGCACTGCTTTAACATGAGTATCAACTCGTTACATCTCTCGGAATGCAGATGCGCTGATAAGTCGGTGTGCATAACTCCTGCTGAATGATTTGTGCAAAGTACAATGATATCTTTAAACAGGTAAGCTTTGTAGGTAAGATGCAAGAGGCAAGATGAGGCAAGAGATGCAGGATCTCACCTAATCTCACCGTGAGCCGTGAGTGATAGTCGTGTCGTTGTCGTCAGATACTATTTGGTCGTCAGCATCAGGGGTGCGTTTGGAAACCCTACTCGGGGACTAACTTTCTCACTTTGTCGTGCGGAAACCTCTCCAGTTACTAACTAACGAGTGTTCGGAAATCAGGTGCCTGAATACTCAATAAAATGTAGATGAATCTATAATTTTTGTTAATTTACAGTGTAGTAACTGAGAGTTAACTTCTCACGAAAATGTTAAGGTTGCCGAACGCACCCCAGCAGTTGTCAGTGTCATCGTGTCATGCCTCGGACAGTGTCTGGTGGATTTGGCCCGGACTTCGGGTTATGTTGTTCTGTGACATAAGTGTCTTCAGAACAATGTGCAACAGTTGCAACCTTCTCAACTCAGGATCATTGTTGCCAGGCACAAACCAGATTTGTTTAATATCCAGTTCACACTACCTACCCCAAATGTAACTTGTTACAGTATTGGAAAATAACTACTTTGTACTTTGTCAACGAGTTGAGGAACAGCAACAACAAGTTTAATCTAAAAAGCTACTTCCACAACTTGATTTGCTACAAGTGTAAGTACATACATTCTTTCTTTCATTTTCTAT